>WAAG01090073.1:32905-70029 GCA_013390105.1 Tichodroma muraria
TCTGTAATTGTATACTACATTTATAAGATATACTGAAGGGATAAGATACACTGAAGGTAAGGTGAACTAACAGGCAAGGAAATTGCACTTCAGTGGATTTTGATTTCATGTTGGTCAGAAGTAAAAATACATAAATACATAAAGATATACTATAGTATATAGTATACAGTATATATGCAATGTAAGTTTGTATAACATAAGTAACATATATAGTATTTTATATAATATATATGTAATATAATAGATGTATATTACTGGTTTATATTACTATATTTTATATTTATACATTTTGCATAACATATGCACATAACATACAGTATATCCATTATATGCATTGTATGCACATAATACAATATTTATATTGTTATTGTTAGACATAATGTTATATGTATACATAAACCCCTCAGCTGAAATACATGAGTGGATCTGTTAGGTTTGACTTGTGCCTTTGCAGTGCCAGGCAGTTTTGTTTTTTGCTGACTGGAAAGACTGCAGAGTGACTCCTGAAGAGAGGCACAAGGAGAGCAGAGGTGCCCTAATGTGCCTTTTTATAAAACTTCAAAAAGAGGATTATCACTGTGGTGTTCAGCTCTTGCATCTCTTCATTTTAGTACTGGTTTTCCATAAATTGCATTTTCAACCTAAATATATTGGTGGCAATGACAGTGTTATGTAGCAGCTCTTTTAATGTTACCCCACTGCCGCAGGACATCCCTGCCTGACATATTTGCCCAGATGTTTATTATTTTCTTTTTATGGATTGTGTTTAATTCCCAGGAAATAATTCAGACTGAAATGAAATATTGAGTAAAGGTTTTCTGATTATGGCTCCTTCCCTGAGAGTTCTGGCAGGTAGGAGACTTCCCAGAGAGTGGTGAGATTTACATCCTGAGATAAGGACAATGCACATCATCTTCAGAGCTGTGAGGCTGCCTCGACACAAACATCTGAAAAGCTGATTATCTGAAGCGCTCGGAAAGTGTTTCTTGCACAAATGTGCTCTCTCAGACTTTGAAGATAGCACCTACCAGTGTGGTTGCCTCTTACAGGAAGAAATTATTGACGGTCCTCTAGAAAAAAGACAGAGATAGTTACTATGCAAAAGATGGTGTAGGGGTGGCAGAGACTTTAGATGGGAATTTGAGAAATAGCTTTGGGAAACTGGGCATGGGAAGAGATGTGTAGAGACAGCCAAGAGCAGTGATTGATTTCCCAGTCTCCAACAGAACCAACATTCATCTGAGCGCACTGGTCTTTTTTTATTATGATTTAGTTTTTTATTTATTTATTTTGGGTATGTATTTTCCTCTGTGTTGTTCCACAGAACTGCTTTTAGGTGAATTTATGACAGAACTTTCAGTTCCTTCATTTAAATTGGCAGAAGTATTTTTTCTTTCTTTCTTTTTCTTTCTTTCTTTCTTTCTTTCTCTTTCTTTCTCTTTCTTTCTTTCTTTCTTTCTTTCTTTCTTTCTTTCTTTCTTTCTTTCTTTCTTTCTTTCTTTCTTTCTTTCTTTTTCTTTCTTTTTCTTTCTCTTCCTTCCTTCCTTCCTTCCTTCCTTCCTTCCTTCCTTCCTTCCTTCCTTCCTTCCTGTACTTCAATATTTCTAAAGTTCATACTCCTAGAAGGATCAGGAAACTGGAGAATACAAGAGTTAAACACAAAATTATGAGGTTTGTAATGTTGATTTGATGGCAGATTTGCATGAATTTAGACCCTAATCCAAACCAAATAAGAAAAGAAAAGAATAAGAAAAAATTTAAATTCTAAATAAGAAAAAAATTTAGACCCTAATCCAAACACCAGGAGAGTCATGGTCCACAGACCTTCTCTGCTGCCTGTGGAGAGCTGAGGTGCAGGTGAGGAAAAATTCTATATCAGTTTTGATGCTGCAGGACTGCCTTGTTTAATCATTCCCTCTGGTACCTCTGTGGGGTGCTGCCAAATTCCATGTGGGGTTGAATCAGTGTGATGTACATTAGAATATTTCAAAACTGATAGAGCAGTGCTGGAGCTATTTAGGTTTGGGATATTTTGAGATGCCTTGTAGTGTGCATCCCACAAACTGAACTGCCTCCTGCTTTGTATTCTGTGATGTCAGTCAGCTATTCCTTTGAAGGGATCTTATTAACAGATTCCTCACCCCCAAATTGTGATGTCTCATAGAGTCACATTTCATTTTAGTGTTTCTCCCTGACAATCTGTCACTAAAGAGAGTTATCTGCTTATAGATTAACTACAGGGTATTCCCATATATTCCTCTGCCCTACCCCAAAGGGTATACCACTAAGTGTAAAAAAAGCCCTTCTTAATGGGTCATATATGGAGTTATATATTACTATAGCACTAAGTATATAGAAAAACTTGCTGATGAGTTTTTGTTACCTTGAACCCTTCCTATGATACCCACCCATCCACATGTTTTCATGCATGTTTTCCTGTAATACCCACCCATCACACGTTTGACAGCATGAGGATGTGTTTGCTGGGCTGGGCTGGATCTCGTCTCACAGTGCTGCTCTGGGACCACCTCGGAGGGTTGTTGTTACAGCTGTGGGGTGGTGGAGGGTGCCATGCTGGCTCTTCTCCCCGAACACACCCCATGACCCCCAGGGACGTTGTAAGGTGTCTGTGAAAGGAGGACACTTCTCTGGCAGCAGGGCTGGCCCAAGTGAGTATGTGGTCCACCCCGTGGTGGGGCTGCAGCAGCCAGGACACACAGGGAGGGTATGTGTGCATTTGCAGGCTGTGCCAGCCATAACGCTGCAGGAAACATCTCTCACCTCGTGTTTTAACAACATGAGTTTGGCACACATTGGTGCCACTGGGTCTTACTGGGGACCGTCACTCTTGTGGCTGGTGCACAGTGCAGTTCTGACAAAAAAAGGCTCCTTGTAGGGAAAACCTTACTGGACATATGGCGTCTCACTGCAGGACCTGAGACTTTTTGTGTTATCCCAACTAATCTCTTTTTAGTTCATGGGTTGTTTCAACACAGAGGAATTTCTTAAGACCTGTGCTTCTAAGTGCTAGAATTATTAAAGCAGTTAAAGAAATATATTGGTGACATAAGGATATGCACTTAAATCAGAATTTAGCTAGATATACTAAATCCAAATGTCCAAAATTGGAATGAAGGCCAAGAGTGAAGAAACAAACCAACACACCCCCTCTCCTTTTGTACACCGAAGTACTTCAAATACAAATCCACCACAGAAATCCCCTATCCTACCCACTGTATGGAGCAGGCTTTGGTCTATGGCACTTGTGTATGGATGAGATTTGCAAAGCTGCTTCCCACACCTCCAGTCTTGGTGCAATTTCTGATTCTGTATATTGTAAAGGAGCAAATTGGGGCACCATGGAAAGCCTGTCCCTCACATTTGTCCCCCAGCATTTCCTGGGGCTGCAGAACTCTGCGTTTCTTCAAACGCTCTCCACAGGCACTTTAGCCAGCAGGATATGTTACGTGCAGGATTGGAGTGGGAGACCACAGCACACCAGAAGGAGCCTCACCCAGGAGCTGTTGCATCAATTTGATAGCCTCTGACTTCTTTAAAGATATTTGAAGTTGTTTCAAAGTGACAAATATTACCTTATTCCCATAAGGTGTTCCACAGATGAGGCAGTTTTTTGGCATTGATAGAAAGATGATTCATTTGTCTAAACCACTCAGCCTCGTTGTGTGCTCAGCTGGTAAATGGGAGTCATACCCAGGCAAGCTCCCAAAGAAGAATATAACTCATACCTTGTCAAAAGGAGGAAAAGTTAAATTTGCTAGCACTACAATTTTCATAGGACTTAAAAACGATAAGGAGTTGGGGCTAAGAGGTGATTTATTTGCATTTGCAGGACTCTGCTCTCTTCCACTTTGTTTATCTTATAAGCAAGACACAAGGGGTTGACCAGATCCTCACTTGTTCTTGCCTTGGGAAAGTTTCCCGATTTGGCAAAAATAATTGTGCATTAAAAATAAAATATTTCTTTTTACCTGCAGGAATTTACACAGGTGGATTTGTGAACACATGCATGTTACAGGGATGGTTTAGGACCTTGTCTGGAAATCTGCCCTCAAATACAATTCAGTGATAGATATTCAGATTGAGTTGTTTCAAAGAACAAGGTTATGAGGCACCAGAGATTACTTAAAATGAACCATGAACATCATTTTTCAGAAGAGCCTCACTGGAGCAGCATGGATAAAAGATGTACAAGGAATCAAAAAAGATCCTAAGGACATGCTGAGCTCCAGACGCGTTTATTTTTTCCTAGCATGCTGCTGGCTGTGGGATGGCTGTGCTCACTCAGAGAGCTCATTTATCCTGACTTTATGTTTTGGTGAAGGCTTGCACAGAGGAAATTACATTCACCAGGGCAAGGGCATTGACTGGATTTTGCAGATAGGATAAAATTATGCCAGTTCTGACAAAAACTGCATAAACCCCTTGGCATGTCCAACTGCAAATGCTGGCCAATATTTTCAGAACACTGTCAAAAATAGTTTTGGTCTGATGTTTGCCCAATCCATTGAGTTCTTCTAGAGCTGGTAAAAAGAAGAGCTATATTTCAACAGGAAAAGCAGAAAAAATTGAACTTTTCACTAAGTCTTCTTATCCTTTTTTTTACTTGCATGTAAATTTGTGAAAGAAATACAATTTCTCTTCTGTATTCATCTTTATGCTTCCCCCACACTGGTGCTATAGGAACAGTTCAGAGGAAACCTTCATTAACATTTTGTCTCTTGATCAATAGCGTATGAAATAAAAGCTCCAGTCCTAGAAAGAAACCTGGGATTTATGCTATAGAATTAACTTCACCTTGGGCATGTAAACTATTACTTGGCTTGCATGATATTGAATAGTTGATACAGAAAAATAAATCAGGCTACTGAATCGGACCATGTGCAACAATGAGAATAACAAAAGAAATCACATATATTTCTAATCAAACACCAGAACTGGGCATGAGATGAACAAGGTGGTAAAAGTGAAAACTCTGGAATGGGAAGAAAAGCAGTACCAAAAAGAACAGATGTTTACATAAAATTATTATGCTTTTACCTAAAAAATAACATCTGGGTGCACGGTTTATGAAGTTTCAGGGCACAGTGGTTATGCTACAAATCAGAGACTGCAGGAAATCAAATTTCCTCCTCCCACTGGGTTTGTTAAATGTCAGCAGTATGAATATCCTATGTGCCCAAAGCTGGGCTCCTGCACCAAAACTGGGCCATCTTCACCTTCTGGTCAACAGGCAAAGTGGGGCTCAAACCACGGAAATCTACCCAAAGTGCCTCAGGGCAGGGCTTGCTGTGTGGATGTGCAGCTGTGACCTCTGAGACCAGACATCCAACACTAAAGACTTGTCATGGGTCCAGCAACCCACATGTTTGGGACAGGGGGAGGTGAGTGTAGGCATGAGACTTCTGCCTCCATCCACCCCCATGTGTGATGGCAGACTTGCCAAGCTGAGCAATCCTGCTGTGTGAGACTTGCTTGGGAATGCGACAGGGTATGGCACTGGAGATAATGGAGGTTGTTTAGCACTTGCAAGCAATTTTCTACAGAGCACAGACAAGATCACAGCTCTGTCTCAGAGATTATAATGGGAAGGAGAATTGATGACATTTGATACAATATTTATGCTGAAGTTCAGGCAGTCTGTTCTCAGTGGTTAATTACATTTGGTTGGGGAGCCACAGGAAGAGCAGGGCACATGCTAGGAGATCTGTGGTTTAAAGTTTTTGTCCTCCTTTCCCATGCTAGCTGTTCACCTACAGCCATGCTCCTGCTCCTGCTCCTGCTCCCTCAGTGTCCCACAGCAGGGATCTGCCTCATCCCCAGGCCTGCTTCTGGGGACACCTCTTGGAGCTGGGAGGTATCCAGGGCTGGGGATACAGTGTTCCTGGTGCCACATCCAAGAGACACAGCTGAGACAGGTGCTTTGATTACTGGACTCTTGGGGATGAACAAATGGCATCATTTGTTCCCCTCTAGATGTGTTTCCAGAGGCACCAGCTATTGAAGGATGCACGTGTTGGGAAGAGGTTTCCACTGACTGGTGGGTCCTGAGTGATCACGACTGTCCAAGTGCTGATGGAAGCTCAGATATTTTGGAATAGCTGCCTCAGCTGGAAGTAGTATCCTGGAGACCCACTGGGCTGCTCTGCAGTCTCTTTTCCTCCCCCTGGCACTGTGGGGAGCAGAGGTTACTCTCCTGGCAGCATACATATAGCTCATTTCCATGAGGTCAGGCTTTGTGGTACCTAAAGAAAGGCACCTCAAGTAGTAAGTCATGACTTTGGCCTCAGTGTCTTTACAAATACAAGCCAAGCTTTCTTCTCCACACCCTCCCCCCTCCTCCCCCCAATATTATGGACCCTCTTCCACTCAGAAAAGGCAGAACAGCAAGAAATCAACTTTGTTGGAACATCTTTTACTAAATAAAACTGAAAACAAAATACCCATTTCCAGACCGCCCTTGAAAGCACTTGGCAGTGCAGTCATGCACATCTATGTTCCTGGATGCCAACCTGTGCAGCAGAAAACTTCTGGGATGGCTCATGCCTGCTTGCATATTTGATGGCATGCTCCCTCTGGTGATCCTGCAGTATCAAGTGCTGGTTGCTGTGTTGGCAGGTTCCAGGATAACAGAGCACCCCTGAGCTTCCTGTCCAAACCAGCTGTCTCCAGCATAATTTTGTGCCACGGGTTGTGTATTATGCATCCACAAAGGCATTGCCAAGCAGGGTGGCCTTGGCTTTGCAAAGTGCTGTGACACAGAGTGTTAGAAGAAGGTCAGCAAGAAAGAACACCTGCTTTTTGTGGGTCAGCAGAGGTGCCTTCTACAGGCACAGTGTCCACTGTCAGGGCTGCCAGGGAGACGGTCATGTCCGTGGCATTTATCAATCTTCCCTTTTCCAAGCTACCAGTTTGTCCACTCTCTCTGTGCAGGTCACATTTTCTGTGCTTCTTACTTCTGTAACTTCTGAGCTCTCCTCCACATGGTGCACATGCTCCTGGAAGGCTGGTCCAGAATGAGAAACAGCAGTTTTGCTGGGCCTTCACCAGCACTGGACAAAGCAAGAAGACTCCTTCACATACCTTCCAGCCTGCACCCTCTCTTGACATCCCCACGGGCTTGTCTCCCACCCCTGCAAGCGCTCGACACTGCTGCCTGGTGCTGTGATTTGCTCCATCGCTCTTGCCTTGCCCCTCATCCTGTGTTCACACCGCTGATGCTTCTGCCAAAGCATCAAGTTTTTGTGCTTAAAGAGTCCCACTGACCAATGACCAAAGAGTCCCACTGACACTGGGAGAGTCATTTCCCTCCTGAGTCCCACTGCCAGTCTTAGAGCACTTGGCAGATTTTAGATCATTCTGAATTCTGCTCCTGTCTTTCGGTGTCCGGAGACTTTCCGAGGTTGATGTTTTATGCATTCCCACTCACATACCATGAGTCATTAGTAAAAATATCAGGCAGCCCCCGTTCACAGCAGTGTGCAGAAGCCCATTCTATACTTTTTTCCCAGACACTCTAAGAATGCTCTTCGTTCTTTGTAGGTTTTTGAACAAGGCTTGTAATCTCATCACTGAGA
Organism: Tichodroma muraria; assembly: GCA_013390105.1. Taxonomy (NCBI): domain Eukaryota; kingdom Metazoa; phylum Chordata; class Aves; order Passeriformes; family Sittidae; genus Tichodroma; species Tichodroma muraria. The sequence continues at coordinate 40,501 of WAAG01090073.1, forward strand.
TTCATTTAAGGGTGTTTTCCCCCAGCTTGCGTGTGAGAATGACATTTGCCACCTACATTACAATGCCTGCTCACCTTGCAGTGTTGTCTGAGAAGGAAAATGGGCTGGTTGCACAGGATTTACTCCTGATAAACATGTTTGCTGCTTTTTATCCTCTTATTTTCTTGTGGGTTTGCAGATAGCTCTGATTATTTTTTGAGTACTGTTGAATGGTTTTTGAGCACTACTGAGTAGTGATCCTAGGTTTTGCCATGTGAAAGATTTTTTCCCCTATTTTCAGTCTTCTGGGGCCTCCCCCATTCTTCAAGAACCTCAGCTATAAACACTAGTGACTCTGAGACCCCTTCAGCCAGATCCTAAAGTACTCCTAAGGCAATTTCCTCAGGCAAGAGGGAGGGCTGTGGTCCATCAGAGTCCAGCACCCAGAGGGCACATTGCCTGCATGGGGACACTGCCTGCATGGGAAGGGCAGCCACCAGCCCCTCTCCTGCTGCCATGGGCAGAGCAGAAAAGTGAGAAAAAGGAAATATTGTTACCTGCCTGTTGCAGGTGAGGAACTGAAACAACTGATGGAGTCCCTAATTGGAAAATTAATATAAAACTTGATCTCTATTATCCTTATACTGTCTCCTTTTCGCATCCTCTCTCAGTAAAGTGGATGATTTCAGGTCCTTGGCACCAGTTCAGGTCTGAGAGTGCAGAGCACACACAGTACTTTATTTACAGTACAACAGAGATCTGCAGATAAATCAGCCTCAGCGATAATACACAATTACTTATAGATGCCTGTGCTGAAAAGAAATTAAAATTATTATTTATTGACAACTTCTCAGCAGTCCCTCGGATTAAAGAATGTAACAACATTCTATGTTAAACATTGTGTTAGGGGAAATAATACTTTAGTACAGTTATTGGCAAAAGAATGTTTCATTTAAAGGGCTGATAGACTACAGTGAGTACAGGAAGTACAGAACCACAATGAGTACAGCTTTAAAAGAACCATGCCAATTGAGGTACAGCACAACTCACTTTTTAATCAAATCTCAGGGATGACAGTGAAACTCTAACTCCGAAGGTCCCTTCCCACCCAAACCATTCTGTGATTCTGTGATGCTGTTCATGACTGACTGTGGCTTTGTTGCTTGGGAAAAGCAAGTGTTAAGAGCCATGGATTTCATTTGCTCTAAGAGCAAGTTGTTTGACCTTTGGCAGGGGGAAATTTGACACTTAAGTGGATTGATTTTGGCTTGGATTTATCCTAGCTAGCTATGGAAACATAAATGAGATGCCTGAATTAGGAGCACAGACACAGTAGGCTCCCTCCATAATCAGTGTAAAGAAATATGTGCCTTTGGAGAATGGACTGTCTCACCCAAGAACTGAGTAGCATTTATTTCTCTCCAGTGTCAATGGGAAGAACCTAGAGTAATTGCAATTCTAGTTTAAATACCTCAAATATTTTATGTTATGTCAGTTCATTTACAAGTTGCTCAGGTAGCAAAATAATGATGAACTAAATAAGATTCAAGACAGTATTTGAAGCATATTTTACAGAGCTGCATAGCTTTGAGCTGCACTTTCCTTTTTGTTTGTTTGTTTGAGATTTGTTGGGGTTTGTTTGTTTGCAGATTACAGTTCTCACCCAGAAATGATTAATTTTCTGCTGTTCCCTCCTAGCTTACATAAGAGACTGGTAAACTTGTTAAATTGCATTTGTATGCCAGTTGAAATTAATTAAGTGGCCTCCATGGGATTGCTGCAGTGCATGAGCACCTCCTGATTTGGCCACAACTCATGTCCCAGGGCCAGCAGACGGCTCTGGTGGCCACCAGGCTTCACCCTGGCCCTCAGTCTACCTCTATCCTGTAGCCTGCAGGCAGTGGCCATCTCTTTGTTTCGGGGGGGCAGAAAATGAGCCATCTCTCATGAACTCATTGGAGATGAGGGTCATTTCCCTGAAAGGCCCACCAAGACAGGTGGTTCTGGAAGGGACAAGAGTGACCAGACTGGGGTCCCTGTTTCTGTAATGGGCAAATGTAAGGCAGGAGCTAGTGGGGTTGTGAATGAGCCTCATGGTGGATCCTTCAGTGCTGTTGCAGTTTTCTGGGTGTCTGGAAGCTGTTCTCTCTGCAGAAGGCATCCAGCCATTTTCAGGGAGGGTGGTCAGTAGATATGTGCCAGACTCCTGTCTACCAGCTGCTGCTGTTGCTCAATGACAGTGCATGCCTGGTGCCAAGGGCTTCACCTCCAAAGGAAATATGGAATGCCCTTTGTGACCTTTTACTTCCCATGAGGATGCTCAGATGTGGCATCTTCACTGCTCCTTTCATAAATACTAGTCAGCCCTGGTACCTGGCAGGCTCCACTACATCCACCTCTCAGTGCAAGCTTGCTCCTACTCAGTGCTGCCTCAGCTCTCTGAGGCTTCCAGGTGCCTGCATATGAGAGATGTGCCACAGTGGGGCTGGTCAGTTCCCAGGCTCTGCTTTCCTAGTCCCCAAAACAGCATCCTGCAGCTCAGTGACTCCCTCTGAAAGCTGGAGCCTGGAAATTGTGCCTATGAATTCACTGTCTATCTTCAATGGGAAACTGCTATCATTGAAACAGAATTTTTTTGTAGAGATAGGGATGATTTGTCTCTGCTGCCTTGAGCTTTCTGACACTGAGATGTCTAGTCCCTTGTCAGTACAGAGAGAGGCACTCATTAGATGGGAAGTTGGCCCACCTCTTCTAGATGTCTCCTGAAGGGGATAAAGTTTTTCTGGAGGTGCTAATTTTTTTCACTCACTGTGGTCAGAACCTATGGAAATAACTCAGGCTGAATATTCAATATGTAGTGACTAAAGTTTAGTGAAATAAAGGTGCAGAACCGTACTCCAGTGTTGATATCCTAGAGCAAACTCTGGGCTTTTTTAGTGCACTGCTCAGCAAGGAACTAATCCATGTGGGAGAGCAACTATGAAGTGGAATTCAGACTGTATGATTTAAAAAGAAACAGCCAGAGTCTGCTAGTGACCCACTGAAAGTGGGTTTCTTTTCTTTCATCCTCCTGTCACTTTGACATAAACCTGAACTGAGACAGTTGCACAGCTAAACCACAGCCACTCAGAGGCTGAGTGAGTTGCCAGGTTTGCTCAATGATTGTGGGAGCATTGGCTCATTATAACCACCCTGGGCTCAGTGTGGTCCCAGGCTCACTGCATGGCCCACGGTTGAGATTTACAGCCCCTCTCACCCAGTGGGAGGGATGCTGCTTCTGCTTCTCTTGTTCTTTGCTGAATGATGCCTCTCATCCCATCCCATGCTGTTCTGCAAGATGGGGTCAGCTGAGGCCTTGGGGCCTTTTTGCTTGGCAAGGAAAAGCAGGAAGATGCAGGGACACACATGCAACAGCAGAATTGTTACAGGAAAATTGAAAATAAGGTGGAAAGTGGCAAAAAACATTGCAGATATCCTCTCAGGGCAAACACTGTTTATTTAGTTTCTCCTATTGATTTTATGGTATCAAATTAACAGCTGAATTCAGCTGGGGATGAAGCATGACAAATAATCCCTCAGGTGAGCTCTGGGGCTAACAAACAGGATAAAACAGGCAAGTGACTGAAAAGGGGACTCCGAGTTACCTGATGAAAGAGCTTCTTGCCAGTGCTGTGCTGCAGATGAAAGCTAAGGCCCAGTGGGAGGTTGTAGGTTACTCAGGACAGAGCCAGGGATTTGCACAAAAATCCCTGAGTGATGCATTGATGCATCACTCCTCACACTGCTTCAGTGTTCACCACCTGCACCTGAGCACAAGGGCCTGCTCCTGCCCTCTCTATCTTACGTGCACAGGCAGACAGACAGACAGACAGACAGGGACAATGGGCCAGTCACAGCTCCGCAAGCTCCAGCGGGGCCACAGAGCGGCTCAGTGGAAGCAGGAGACAGCAGTTGGGGCAAAGGTGTGGACCCTCACTGAAGGCTCAGCCATACTCTGGCTGTCTTGGCCCAAAGCAGCAGCCAAGGGGCTCTTCTGCCATTGGAGGGTCATAGTGAAGTAAAATTTTGCTTCCTTTTCCCTGGGGGCAGAGCTCACTTTTTGAAAGGAACTGTGGATCAGCTATGACCGGGAAGGCACACGGTGTTTGAGCTATTCCTAGCCAGTGATGATTCTGATCAAGCTTTCAGCAGTTTTGGGTTTACATGCCCCCATTCCTTTTGGGGAAAGAGTTCCAACTTCCTGAAATCCATTACTGAAGAACAGAGAGTGAAGGACAAACCAATTTGTCATTTGCTTTTTAAAAAAAGATTAAAAATCTTTCTCAGCAGCAGGGTAACTCTGCCTTGGCATTTCTTCCTTACCCTGGTTTAAATAACAGCAATGAGATACAGCCCCTTCCCCTCATCAGGAGAATTACAGAAAAATTAGAGAACACTCAAGCACTAAGTACTTTGATATGTAAGAAAATCATCCTCATTTCTTCAGCTCATCACAAAGCACCTTCAGGCTGCTGCCAGGTGCCAAGGTGGCAGTGGCCTCCCTAGGACTGCTGTCTGTATTGAGAGCTAAGGGTGTGGGCAGATTTGGCCAAACTTTCCATTGCTCATGTCAGCTGAGCTGGATCTCACCTGTTGTTTCTTAATGGAAACACATGGAAGCACCCAGTAAGAGCTAATTCAAGCCCTCACCCTGCTTGGCATCAGACACCTCCTTTGACTACTCTGACTCCAGTGTTCCCCTTGTAGGATGGACCTCATCAGTGGTGTGCTGTGGATTACATTGAAGTTCTTAAAACCTTTTTAAAAGGTGTGGATTAATGGTTTTTACGCTCTTAGAAAGGTCACTTGCAAGAATGATGCTAAGGAGGGGAAGAAATAGCTCTTTCTGGGCCCTTTGGGACTGTTTTTTATGCTTACAAACACACCCACTGCAGAGACAGGGGCATTGATTAAACGTCAGTGACACTCCATAGCTCATGATTACACACAGAGTTGAAAGCTGAAGTGAATGTAGCCTTAGGAACCTTATTAATCTACTGTTTGATTAAACTACCTTTCAGCCTCCTTATTAAACTGTGATACTTCTAGAAGAATAACAACAAAGTCATATGAAAGGCAAGACTGCTTGAGGGTGTTATTTTGTGTTGTCATTGACTTCTCATAACTGAGGGGAAAAGGCATTTTATCCAAGGTAAGAAAAGATGTGACAAGCATTAATATCTCCTTTTGTTTGTTTTATCACTAATATATCCATAGGGAAGCGCCATTGCACTGCACAGGTAAAACCACTTCTCAGTTAAGTGTCACTGGCGACATTCCAATGAAGCCAGGGGAATGAATGAGCACTGACACACAGCTTTTCCACTGATAAACTCCCTGCACAACTTGCCATTGGAAGGATGATGCAGACACAGAACATTTCAGGAAGGAAGTTCCCACAGAGTGTCAATGTCCCAGTTTCATTTATTAATTTATTAATTTGTCAATTACCACTACAACAGCATCTGAAACCTCAGCTGAGGCCAGACTTCCATGAATCTGGCACTAGCAAAAGTGCATGGTCTAAAATGAAGGATTTCTCAGCTTGTTTGCATCCCGTTCTCAGTCAGATGCATGAATTAGGGACTCAGCCCCATGACAACATTACCACTGCCTCGTAAGAAATGGAGAACCCACTGATGGGTAAAGCAAACTCAACTTCATTGTCTGTGGTATATTGGGAGATACACAATCTGCAACTCTAACTTTAGAGATAAATAATGGTCCAGAGCAGCAGTTTTGATGCAGAAGCATAATTTCTAGAAGGTGCATGAAAATATGTCAGACACTCCCTTTATTTTATACTTCCCTTACTTACTTTACTCAGTAGATGAGTGCTACCTTGAGTGACTGCCTTTAGTTGCCTGTCCCGATGGAAGGAGACAGAAATCCTGCTTTAGATAACTCAGTACATATATGTGAAAGAGCTTGAATGCTCTGTGACATTCACTAGCAACGCCACTTATCACAAACAAATCTCCAGTCTATGCTACATCTATTTGAAGAGAGTAACAACCATGTTTGAGTTTCTGATTACTTAATACTTTCATTTCTCTTGCCTTTAGGAAGTAGACTCAGGCACACAAATCAAACAGCTACAAAATCTCCTGTGATTCCTCCTCAAAGAATAAAATAATTAAGTTGATATATCAATACATAATTCAGACTAGAAAAGTTACTGCTGTTAGAAGTGGATTAGTTGAGTTACAATTGTTCAGTATGAGGAGATATTAACCTATATTTGCCTGATATTAGAAGTAAAACCAATCCAATAAATTTTATGAAATGGCTTTTAAAGTGTATTCATAAAGAAGGTCTAATATTTACTAGCTTAAATAGAATTTCCATTTAAATATTTTTAGAAGCTAGGGGAGGTACAAAGTAATTCCTGGAGGGTAAGTCTTCAAACATAACAATTTATATGCCAAATGAAATCCATTGCTGGTGTTTCTTAAATCTAGGTAATGCTGCATTAACCTCCCCAAGCTCACCAGGCTCCTGACTTTCATCAGCATTCAATTGTTGATGATTTGCCAACATTTTTGAAGTAAAACCATATAAACAAAAGTACAAATATATTTAAAATGTAAATGCTTCTTTGGTGGAGATCAAGGAAAAGATTAAATACCTCAGTCTGGCAAAGGATGTAAGGATGTTCCTTAAGCCCCCTTTGACTTCTACAGGACATAAACATATGCTTGAAGTTTGGCATGCTCAGAGCTTTGAAGAGAAAATTCACAGGCAGGTTTGGGAATTGCAGCATGGAGCAGTATGCTACTCAGGTTTTGGGAGCCCAGCCACATACTGAGTCTGCAGGCTTCAGTTACATGTCTATAAACATGGGAAACACAAGTAAGGTCCAAATCCATGGCACACTGTGTGCAGGGAGTGGGCAAACAGCTAACAGGCACTTAGGAGGAAAAGGTTTTAGCTTGTCCTAATTGCCTGGTTTGTGGTGGGCGTAGAGCAGGGACAGGCTCACACAGCCAGCCTCCTTGGGAAGTCAGGACCCCCTGGGACCATGCCAGTCCCTCGGAAGAACAGGAGGAGGGAAGGTACAGTGCCACGGGCTCCTCCATGGGAGCACCTGTGCAGGTGCCTTTCCTTCTTCTGCCAGAGTGTTTGCCATAACCAACAGCAGGACAAAAAGGGACATAAGATTTTAGCTTTCAGTTGTATTCTGGGCAACCTCCAGTCCATGGCTGGCCTCCCAGACACAGGAAGGATGAGAAGATGGGCATGTTCTTGCCACCTCCACAAGGTTTTGATGCCTTGGTGCTCAACACAGCCCAGCCTCGCCTGGCTGAGGGGAAACCTGACAGAAGGTTTCCAGGGAGCCACAGCAGTGAAAGAGAAGGGTTCCTGGCTGTCTGTTGTGCCTGGCATGAGGTGGCACATGCACTTCAGCAAACTGACATTCTGGGTGTAGTTTTCTATCCAGGTTAGATACCAATGCATACATCTTCTGCTGGATGAGGTCCCAAATTTTCACATAAAGATAATTTTCTGCCCAGGCCCAATTCATCAGAAGCAAGTTGAAACACGTTTGTTTTGTAAATAATTCCAATTACAGCTCCCTGGTGCTTCACTGTATGCTCCTGAGGCTCCTATGGCCTCTACCTTTATAAAATCTCTCCACCCTTAGTGTGCTTATTGCCTGTGTTGTCCTCCTGTCATTTTCACTGGTCTAAATAAAGCTTTCAAAACTAATCAAAACAACTCTCATGGATAAGTACACATTCCTCATGAGCATCATTTCCAAGGGGAACATCTCAGTGGCCAAGTCATCATTTATTTTATTCTAGTATATCTTGTTAAAGTGATGTTATTGCACATAGTCTTCATCTAACAAAAGAGCTTGCATTAGCATAGTAATGGCCCTGAAAACAGCTAATGGTCTTACATTCATGTTGAATGGGAGCAGGAAATCAGTTAACAAAAATGCAGCAGCCAAAAATCCTGTAATAGGTTAAAAAGCCATAATTATGGCATACTGAGGGTGGTGGTGGGGGTCACACAATGTAACGCCCATCTCTATGACTGAATGCTTTTCAGAGGTCTCATTCTTACCTTTGTCAAGGAATTCAAGTACTTTGTTTCATGTCTTGTAGGTGAAGGCAGAAGATAGAATAATTCATTATATGATTTTTTTTTAAAATACAAACAGAAGTTTATGTAAGATGGAGGTAATTTGTGACCTGGCATATTGAAAAAAAAGACACTGTAAACGCTGATTTTCTCATCAATTTCTAACAAAAGTTGTGGGAGGAGGAGAGACATTTCTTAGAGAGGGTGAGAAAAAGGCAAACAGGGACAAGAACAATTCAAAAATAAAAAAGTAAAAATTTCAGCCTGATTCAATTTGTGGTTTGTCATGTTGGAATGAGCAATCTGAAGAGTTCAAAATATTCAGCTGTGTAGGATGCCCCTTAGTGGTTGCATTTAAACACTGTTGACAGCCAAAATAATTTTAAACACTGAAAAAGACCCCAAAATAATATTTGCATTTAGTAACCAAGAACAAAGGATTTTAAATGCTAACATATGCACAGAAGAGCCTACAAAGCCATGTTTACATAAAACATAAGAAACAGTTGGAAAAGTGCAAACCAATAGTAAGAGAACTTTCCTGAATAAGCTGTTGTACCAAATGAGAAGATAACAAGGGAGAAAGAAGTAGAGGAAAAAGGTCAAAGTCTATTTCTATTTTAATCAGAATGCATATTATGAGATGAACTGACTTTGCAGAAGAATACAGCCAGATATTGAACTCTGCAATGGAACCCAACCCAGTATTTTTACTGATACTTTCTAGAGCAGAGTTTCTGCACAGCTATGAAGTTATCTGGTCTGGAGCCATGGGCCCTTCCCAGTACCATATGGCTGGTGTAGCCTGTGGCCATCTCTGCTGTGACAGAAGGCTACCAGCTTGTGCTACAATACACAAACATTGCTACCCAAAAGGCATCAAGAAAAGTTTAAGATTCAACAGAAAAAGCTAGAGTGCACAAATTCTGTAATACCCAAATGTACAGTGCAAAGAGTCCATGGGAGATTAATTTTATTTGTTCTAAACCTTGTCATGAGGAATATTTTGCTTCTAACTTCTTTGCAAAACCAGTCTTTGCATTGGAGTAATTTGCAAAAGCTGCAACGCAGTGACACTCCCAGAGCCCAGCACCCACACCGGTCTGTTTACAGCTACTCTGAATGTAACTGTATTTTATACCTTTAGCTCTCTGTCTATATGCTGAATAACAAAAGCAGTCCATAATATTTACAGGAAGTTTGTCTTATTTGGAAATCCGATGCTTCTGAGAGCAGGGTGTTTTTTTTCCTTGCCTGAAGGAGTCTGCAGCTCTTCCGTCTATGCAACTTTGCACGTAGAGATCACGGCTGCGAAGTGTCCCGTCACCTGCACCCGGTGAGAGCGGCAGGAAAGCCGCGCATCAGCAGCGTTCGCACACGCTGGATCCTCGGGTCACACCCTGGCACGCCTTAAGTGGCCGAGGGGAACCTTTTTGTCTGAGTTAGCTGGTGTGTGCTGTAGCTGGATATGCTGATCCCGAACACTCCCAGGAGCAATGCCGCCCGCTGCAGGGCTGTGTCTGACGGGTTGATAGAGATCTTCGCTGCAGCTTGAGTCTAAGGGAGAAACAGGGCAAGTTACAAGCTGATTCAGCTCACTGCAACACAAAAGAAGGTCCTTGGAACCTACAAAGTACTTTTTTTCTTCTCCATGCCATTTAACAGGGTATGACTCTGCTTTCCACCGAAGAGCATATCACACAGTCTATTGCATGTTTTGGAACCCCTCCCTTTTTATCAGTTTGTAAAAGATAGGACACATTTCTGATACGATTTTCCTTTCAGTTGCTGCTCGTTGATTTTAATGACTTTAATGGGGTTCCCTCTGGCTACCTGAGAGGGAGAGCTGAATCAAGTGTGGAGGCTTAGGCATAAAGGAGAAAGAACTTCCTTATTCTGTAAAGAACAAAGATCTCTTCCTTCCAACAGATTAGCTATTAACACAGAATGTTCTCATGAATGTTAGATATTAATTCAGGAAAGCAAGCCTAGAAGGGATCCCTAAAATCCTTTATGACCTCCACAGGTAGGACTCGACCAAGCGGACAAGTTTTGACAGAGTCACTTTGTCAAGTCTGATGAAGAAGCAGGAAATGCCAAGCAAAGTGAAGATAAGAATTACTTATTTACTGTCTGAATAACAATCAGAAAAGAAATTAAGTTACTCCTGCTTGCCGAATCGATATGATACAATGATCAAGAGGCAGAAACACATTTTCATGGAGTCCCTAGAGAGCAAAACAAAAATTCGTGTATGTATTGGCACTTTGAGTTAAAATACGTGTGTCTTTCTCGGTGCTGCATTTGGTTTCTTTAAGTGAAATAATTACTAGGCCTCAAATAATGTTGTTTTGTTGGTTTTTTTAAATGCTTTCCCTTGCAATCCAAGGATGAAAAGCATGGCATCACTCACAGGAGCAATAGATTCCAAGGAGCTTCTTTTTCACTTCTAGATTCTAGGTTTTCTATTGAGCTCAAAGAATTAGAGCTTAGTGCTGACCTTGATAAATGCGTCTGACTGTGGCTACTTCAGCCGCAAAATAAATAAAGACAAAAGACATTTCAAACAGAATTACTATATAAGGTGATATCAAAAGATATGCAGGGAGGTGTGCAAGAAGTTCATGGCTAGGACTGAAACACAGCATCTTTAGCTCAGCCTCTCCACCACTGAGCTATCCCCTCAGCTCAGCTGCTACAGTCTATGATTCTGGATGCAGATCAGTGCTAAGAGCTGTGACATTTTCCAAAGGATAGATACTCTGTAAATATCAAAATATGGAATACAATAAGGAATTCTTCTGTATTCTTTGGTGTATATACATACATATATTTATAGCTGCTTTAGTCTCAATTATTCAGCTGATTTAAAATGTTTTCTATACATGCTTTTATTTGTTTTCTTCATAATAATGATAGTCTGATTTCCCAGTGTTCCAGAGGTCAATACTTATTGAGGTTTCCTTATCACGGCCAAGAACCTGGCTGAAGTGTTTCACTGATGGGTCAGCTGAGTTGCATTCTTCTTTCCATTAGCATTTTCCCACTGCCCCAAACACAAAAGCCACTGCAGGAGAAAATTGTGGAGAAGCAGTTTCTGTTTAAGTACTGTAGAAGAATTAACTCCTTCCAAATATTCTGCATATGGTATTCCAGCATGATACCAATTATCAAGAAATGTCATAATTCATTTGCTTTTCAGCAGAGGATTAATTATTTCGAGTTATGTGAGTTAACCCACAAGAAACAAGAGTTCCCTGGGGTTGGTCATGCAATAATTTGAAATAAAATCAACCTGATCAAGAGAAATACAGGTATTTTTAAGATTAATTAAAAGCAGGAAAAACAAAAAATCATACCTGCAGCAACCTTATATACCCAGGTGTCATTCTCCGGAGAGGAATAATCATGATTTCTGAGTCTTCGTAGAATTTCAGCCCCTACAATTCTAGAACACACAAAACATTACTAAACCCCAGGATGTTTTACAAGTTGACCTCTTCATGAAACATAAGATTAAGCCTAATGCAGTTTGCTACAGTGCCGAAAGCACCCCAAAAACCACAGTATGCAAACATTTCTTGCCCACCTGATGCTCTTTTCCCTGGAGCCCTTTCCATGCTCTAGGGCCCGGGGCATATAAAGCCCCGCTCCATTGCATAACCTGTCACATGGGATCTGTCTGCACTGCTTAGGTGTTGGCAGGGCTGCAACTGTCCTGCCTGGGGCCAGGTATATCTTGCAGTATTGGAAAACTCTCTGGGAATGCCTAAAGCTCATTAAGAGAGCTGACCTCCTTAATAAGAAAAGGACCTAAGCCTGCTTTATAGATAGCACTGGACTATAGATAGGAAAAGGAGGTCATTATAGCATTTCATGTCGCAGAGTGACAATGCAAATAGGATTGGATGGTGTTTATATAAGTTAAAGCATATATTTATACCCACAGGATGACCTGACTGAGTAGGAAGCTTAATGCAACCATGACCCAAGTTGAAAGGATGTGCTAATATAACAGGGCTATTTGGAGGCACATTTAAAAGTAAGTGCTTTCTTTTCTGATAGCATTCCCTTTTACTCAGCGTTATGCATGGTCTTGTGCGTTTTTCTACTGCTTGTTCTTTAGAACTAAAAATACCTAATCTGATACTTACTGATATTACTACTTTTTGTTAACTGTGATCTCTTTTCATTGTAGTAAGCTTGAATTCAGTTCTATTCCTGCAGTCAAATAGCACACTATGTGAGAAATGGTGGTAAAATGTAGCCTACAAAATGATTTCTCCAACTTTTAGTAGTGTCCATTGATAGACCATGCTAAAAAATCTTTTTTTATTTTTCCCCCATTTTTAATATATGCAACCCTGCATATAGATAGCAAGGCAGAATTTGACTCCGGTTGCATTCCTACTTCTAAACATGCAGGGTAAGAATCTTCAGGTGTTGTAAGTCAGTAGAGCACCAATGTGCCCATTGAGCTCACACCAGTTTTCATGACAAGTGTTCCAGAGGTCAGTGCTGATTTGTACCCCTATAGTCTCTGCTATGGCAGCTTAAAGATGTCTGAGAAATCTTCCTGCTGTGAAAGAGCAGAACATGATTCTACTTGGAGAAATAATCCATTCCAGGTACTCCACAGGTATTCCACAGTGATACCACCTCCTCATCTTCTTCTCAGCAGAAGCCTAATTAATGTTACATAAAGGAATGCTTCTGTTTTATTCCAAGGCTCTGGTTTACATAGCACACAGTGGGCAGTTCTCATTTTCCTTTCATTGCACCATGTTTGTAGCACACCAACCCCGTGGCACCAACAGAGCAATGTCTCATTAAAAAAAAAGATGAGTTGAACCCATCCTATAGCATCAATCTAAATCATCGACATTGAATCATCACAGATGGCTTGGGCTGGAAAGGACCTTTGAAGGTCCCCTAGTACCAACTCCCCTGCCACAGGCAGGGACACCTTCCACTAGACCAGACTGCTCCAAGCCCCATCCTACTTGGCCTTGAGTATTTCCACAACTTCTCTGGGCACCAAAAGTAAGAGACTGGGAACCTGCCAATAGGTTCTTTTTTTTTTATAATATGAAATTTTCACAGTGACCCCATGCTAAACCTTTCACACTGTATCCCTTAGCTACAGGAAATACTTTATTAACAGGAAGTAATCAACATAAAATTGGGAGCTGACTGAATTTAACAGGAAGCCTATCAGTACCTGCTCAAATGCATTTGGGATGAAAACCTATAGTATGAAAAGTCAAAGACCTTTTTCTTCTTACTCTCTTCATGCCCCTGTCCAGCTTTCCCACACGGTCAGGAGAGAGCCTGTGCTTGCTGCCCAGAGCAGGACGAGGATAATGATGCAGTCTGCCTTTTTCTGGAAATATACAGAACACTGAGATTTTCCTTTAAATTTGCAGCCTTGCCTATATTCAAAGGAAAACCTCCTTACTGAAGTATCAGATTTTCAGGAGCTGCAAAATTTCTGCCATTTTGTGTGCAGCTCTTTCCATTCAGAGAAGGGCAGTGAGATCCCAGTGACATGGTATTCAGAAAGTGAGAGCTTTCCAAATGAATTTGTGTGGAAAATAAAAGGGAAAGGAAAGACTATGCTTTGGCTGACATAGTTGTCTTTAAGAAGGATCTCTTGGCCATGTGCAACACAGCTGAATTGTAGAATATTTTCTGCAATTGCAGATGTTTCCAAAATCTGTATTACAGGTTCCAGAGGACCCGGAAGAAAAACGGTCCTAAGCTGTTCCAGGAGAACTTTGATCAAACAAGGGATTGCCTCGATTCCTTTTGAAGTCCAGGCCTCTGAGAACTGAGTCCTTACTGCCAGGACACTGAGATGAACGTGACCCTTCTGGGCCAGGGACGGGACAATAGGCCACAAAAACCTTTCTTGGCACAAACACAGGGCTCCCACGTGCTGTGCAGACCTCTCACTTCATTCATCTACTAATGCCTTCCCTGCCTGGTGGAGGCACTGCTTTCTAATAGGCATCAAGCAGCTAAGAATGCAAGTGATATGCTGACATTCTCCCCAATATTAAAGATAAGGGATACTTTGAACTCAGCTGTCAATATTCACCACCTTGTGCTCTATTTCCATTAGGAGGATAAATCAATAATGAAATCACAAGTTCCTTTGCTGTAATCCGGTGCCTTTGGGACCAGCAAGGGCTGCTTCCCCAAAAGCAGCAGGAATCAACCAACAGAAATAAATTCTTTTCACACTCTTAAAAAGCCCTTCTTGACAGGCATTCCCCAGAAAGCTTACCATGCTGCCAATGATCATGCCCCTGCTCTCCAGAGTGTGGAGCAGGGACTCTCATGACAACATCACCCACGTCAGCTCAGTGCAAGCAGCAGGGAAAGCACTGCACGTGGGGCTCTGGCCTCTGCTCTTCTGGCAGATTTTGAAGCATGTGCTGTTGACCACCCTCAGACAAATGCCTCAAATACTTAGACAGCAATCATTCATGGACTTGTCACTTTTCCTATGTGCCCCAGACATTTGTTAGGTTCTCTTTCACTGGCAGTGATTCTCTTGACAGTTGGACTTTATGATCTTAGAGGTCCTTCCCAGCTTTAATGATTATATGATTCCAGCATCATAAGAATCCTCTTTCAGATCGTTAAAAATGTTTTATCTTAAAATCAGACTCATCTCTCCAGTTTCCCTTGTTTCCTGTGCTCCATACAATGATTCTTATTTACCAAGTCATTTTCCCACATACTTCCTAGCATAATTATTTTTATCCTGACAAAAGGGTAGCTACATCAGCATTTCCCTCTATACCAGCTCTAGTACCAGAAATTTCTCTTCAGGAGAGGGTCCTACACTGCTTTCTTTTGCTCGTCAGTTCTTGCTGTCTGAGACCCTTGTGGAATCTGGAGTAGCAATGACCTATGGCACTTGAAACTCTGGATGCTAGCAGGCCCTGGTTCACACACACACACAGAGGAGTCCATTGCCTACATCTACCTCTGCTTTTTTTCCCCACTCGTTGCTTTCTTTTCATTTTTTTTTTTTACATCTATTTCTGGAAAATAATTTAGCCATCCTGCAGCAGAGGGAGGGAAGAGTGAGGCAAGCTGAGGTGCATGAGTTAAACCACAGGAAGAGGTGGTGGAGGTGCCAGATGAGCAGCCCCCTCAGGCCTCCCCTCCAGTGCAGCCAGGTCACCACAGAAAGTCCCCTGCAGAAAGGACACAAGCCTTGCTGGAGCTGCTCAAACTGCTGGTGGTGGTTCCTGCAGGTGTTGCTGATCTTGCTGAGCTGTGTGTGCTGGCTGGGGCTGCCATGTGCACCGACTGCCATACCCTGCACACAGGTATGGCCTGGGCCCCAAAAACTGTGGGAGAAGTGGGGACAAGGCAGGTGATTCTCCTGCTGCCACACTCAGTTCCTAAGGGAACCTGCCACAGTGACATTAGTGGCTTTGCTGGGGCAAGGTCACAAGACTGACAACGTGAGAGCAAGCATGTGACACCAAGGAGGGGACAACGCTGCCCCACGGGTGGCTGGGGTGAGCAGCCCTCACTGCCAGGGGAAGGCAGCTGCACACCTGCAGACAGGAGGAGGCTCCTGTCAGCCCCAAGGCACCTCAGGCACACGTGCATGTCGACAGGCATCAATTTCTTGTTACCCACCATGCGCTCAGGGGGCTGGGGCTGATGTCTCACCTTTATTGCTCCTGCCTGATGGGTACAGGTTGCAGGCAGAACACTGCAGGGCACTGCCTACGTGCAGTCACAATTCTGAACAATAAACTGGTTTAAAGCAAGACTCTCTGCTGGCTTTGAGGGCCATTAAGCTTGATTTACTCAAGGCTCTCTATACTGATACAGGGACAGAATTTTAAAAGAGGATTTCCCATAAACCGTACACCATTTTCATTCTATACCTGGTGAACAATATGACATTTGGAAGTCATAATTTTGAAAACAATCCAGATATTTAACTAAAGAAGTAGTTTCCAAAATTCATCATCCTGAAAGAGTCCAGGCTGCAGGAATACATGGCGGAATTCTGAATCTACCCACAGCTTCCACTAACACCCCTTTGTGCAGGATAGGAGTAAACATAAAGTGCTGTCACTGCAGGCAAATCAATAAAATAAACCATATAAAGAAAACAAACCACCAAATCTTCCTCAACACACAGCTGTATGACTAATGCTAGGCTTTTTGACTTTAACAGTTATTAGATCTGAGAGCATGTCCTTGCAAATCATTATGTGCATTACTCAAAAATCAGAGCTAAGCTAAAAGTAATTTTGCCTTACACAAAGATAACTGAACTGCCAGCTTTGTTGGGGTAACAGGACTGGGCACTGTTAGCTTATAGAAGGAGGAGACAGTCCTGCCCCAAAGAGCCTGGAATCTGTGGGGTGGCAGATGATTGCCACCAGCTGAAGGAGCACAGGGAAACAAAGAGAAGGTATAGCTTGGCATGCAAAGTGATGTTCTCAGCTCACTTACAGTCAGACTGTTTCCAAATTTTTGTAGGCATTGCAGCAAAGCACAGTGTAAAGGAGAGATGTGAAAATGGTAAATAAATTTTAAGACGGTGAGGGAGGCAAGGAACAGGAACAATGTTAGTTGTATTGTTGCGTTACACAGTAGTACCTTCACAAAGCACAAAATTAAGGAGATGTATTGGAATATATTGATGACAGAAGTAGGAAATGCCATCAATAAAAGAAGACTGCAATGCTGTGTAGATGAGCTATAGACTGCAGAGTTCAGTTCTCAAAGTCATCTAAGGTTATAGATACACAGCAGCAAGAGATTTGTGTTGCTGAGGCTTACAGAGTTACCACTGAAGTACCTTAAACCATTCATTTATTTCCTGCTAAGTATTGACTCCTGCACTTCCCACAGCTCCACTGCCGAGCAGTTACTCCTGTGTTTGCAGCCTGCCTGCCCAGAGTACTTTGACGCCATTGAGGGAAAAAAGAATAGAAACTGACAAAAATTTAATAGCAAAATAATAGCAAAAAAATCAAGTTCATTACAGCTGTGGAGAAAGGAGAAATCCTTTAATGGAAGCAAATTTTATCAGAAAATGCTGCAATTTGTATGTGTGAGAAACTACAGGGGGGAAAAACCCAGAAGTATTTCCTAAGCAAAAGTAGGTAAGCATTTCTGTCACTGGAAAAGCACAAAGGTAGTGCTCCACAGCTTACCTGGAATCCAGTTCTGTCAAGCAGGGCTGGATGTCTCTCACCTAACTCCAGGTAAGGCTCACACAGATGCCTGCCTTGGAACTAGTTGCTCTAAATTCCCATTCTAATGTACCTATTTCAAATGTTTATGTTAAGATCAGGGCAGGAAGTGACAATAGCGCAGTGAGTTGGTATGAACTGCACCTCATTGTTTACAGCAGGACAACTCAAAATGAAGCTGTTATGAAGAATGGCTTTTAAGATGACCAAATCAGATTAAAGGCATAAATTACAAGAAGAAGCTATGTTTATCCTCACAGAAGGAGGATCATGAATCCTTTCCTCTCATATACTGACAAGCAGTGAGAATGTCCTTGAGCACTGATTTTTGCCTCACTCCCCAACTACTGTGGTCAATAGCCAAGCTTCATCTCCCCTCACTCAGCAGAAGTCAGCATAGAGGGAAAGCAATACCAGTAACATTAAATGGCCATAGAAAAGCCAACATATGAGAAGGCTGAATAGAAGGCTTTGCATAAACAGTTACTTAACTATCCGACCTGATATTCAACTACAGCATCTCCGAGGGGATGATCTCCAATGTCCCAGGACAGTCATTGTCCTACAGAACTGACAGCTACGGATCCACGAACCATCAGTTGGATGAGCAAACTTCCTCATCTTTTGGTGAGATGAAACTCAAAAGTGTCATCTTTTCTCTAGCTCAGATGTGCACTAGTATAGATGAAATTATTCTTTTCCCAACTGAAAACTCAAATGAAAAAAACAAACCAAACACAAAACAACCCAACTCAAACCCACGAATATAAATAATGGGCATTTCTTGAAGGTCTGAAGAACTTAGTAGAAGCTAGCACCTTTCGAAACGGTGCTGCTATGCTCATGCCAACCACTGGCAACTCTTATGTTAGGGTCCATCTTAATGCATTGAACAATTTTGCAGAATCTGTAGGTTGGACCGCAACAGAAAACTGTTCTAGCAGATATGGGCAAGGAGAAGCTTGCCTGCCTCTGCTGTGCAAGACATTGCATCACAGGCACCTTCCTGTTGTCTCGCTTAATGCACACTCCTGGATAGCTGGTCCAGTTTAAAATGCACAGCAGAATTACAAAAGTCTTTCTGGAGCAACAACTTTATGCCTTGCTGCTTCTGTGGGGGTTCAGAGGTCAGCCAGCACAGCATTCTATGGGAGAGGCTGGAACACTTGGCCTGAGAGCTGTGCTTGCTGACCTGAGAATCATACTGCTTACACCCATACCATGGGTGCATACTGCTGGACATCTCTAGCTCTTATTCTGGGAAGGCTCATATCTGGCAGGCAGTGGCCAGACTTCCAGCAGAAGTCCAGAGTCCCAGTTAACCCTGGAAACAGTCGGTAACAGAGTTCCCTTTTCCTCACAAGCGCAATGCCCTGTCCTGCCACGTCCCGGTACTCAGCACCTGCACTCTGCAGTGCACTGCAGGACATGCAAGGCAGTCCTGGCAGCTTGTGAAGAAGGTGGGGATCATCCTTCAACATAAAGCCATTTTCCAGCTACCAAGGCACTGCTGATCTGACGTGGGAAGCCGGTGGCATCCTTGTGGATATATGTGGATATGTGAGTCGCAAGACACACAAGTACTTGAGAGCACATGCACTCCTCTGCCTGTGTGCACCACTTAGCTGTTTTCAATCCACAACAGTCGATTCTTTCTTGCTCTAAAGGAGTGACATAGAATGGCTGCTATTTTGCACAGAAACAAGGCATTAGGCTCTTGCCTGTGAACAGCCTGCAATTTCCCATCTGTTTAGGAGCAAAGAGGGACAAGCTTGTTAAGGAGCAAGGCATGTTCTCTCATTCCGCTCTACTCCCCAAAGTCCACTAAAATGGGTATCTGCATCAAGACACCCCCCAGATACTGGCTTCCATGCCAGGATGAACATGTGTCCCTGGCTGGCCATCCATAGTGGGTGTTTTCCACTGTGAGAGCTGGTATGAGAAATTTTATTACAATCTGTGATGAGAACCCTTCATGCCATGTCCTTTGCTGCTTCTGTGGCTGATGAGACTAAAAGCTGGACTGTCATTCTCCACAGCCTCATGGGCATCCGTTGTTCCATCTGCAGGGGGTTCCAAGTCATGCCAGGTTTCATCACAGCACCCCAGATATCTTCTGCATCTTGATACACAGTGTATATAGATACTGACCTGTGTAACTATTGCAACCAGCCCACTGCACATACACACACAGCCCAGTCTTTGGAATTTGAATCTGTTGGTAAAAAGCTGGACAGATCATTCCCAAAAGTGCTGTATTGCTACTGGGAAATTTTCTCATGAGTAAAATTGTACCCATGAGCAGATGCATATGCAACCAGCTATTGCACAGGGTTCTTTCTCTCCATGTATCTCCCGCTGCAACCCTGTTATACACATGCCAAGTCCCTGAGGGCCACACAAGTGAGAGAGCTTAGGAAGAAGCCTTCTGGCATGTAATTCCAGGTATTTGGGTATGACAAATGAGGATAGGAGGCTGAGAGATCCCCTACAATGCTTGTGAATGACTGGATGGCTCGCAAAGGACTGCCATATTTTGTGTGTGTGAACAACCCTGACATACAGCATGCTGCGCTTTTCTGTAACTCAGGGACATGTCTCATTCGTTTCAGAGCACAGCCACAGTGTGAAATTATAGCTGCAGTGGGGATACCTGGGGCACCGGGACTCTGGAATAGAAAAGGATTCATCCTTAGAAGACACGGATACATTCAAAGAGTGACCATAATTTTGGTTCTAATTGTAAAGCACTGATTTACAACAGAAGTACACAGCTTCAGCCAGTCATTTCATGGGTACCTCTCTGTGCCTTTCAAACAAAATCTTCAGACAATCAAAATGTCTAAGTTACTATATTCCATATGGCTTTATAAATTGTGAGTAATGAATCTACAAAAGCACCTGTTCCACCTTCTAAACAACCCTGTACAATCTTTTTGGAGGGGCTGGAACTTTTTCTACATGTGATCACAGTTAAAATAAATGTAGAGCTATTATGAAAACGTAGAATTTTACTGACATTCACCATTCCTGAATGAGAAAATGTGTCTAAACATCCAGAGGTTGTGAAGTCTTCCAGAGTGGTCTCCTAGGAAATTTTCTTACATTTAGTGGCAATGGATATCAAGGTCTGTAACACCCAAAAATGGTTTCTGATTTAGAAACTGTAATGCTTTAATTCATCCTGAACATATTTTGCAGAATGCTGTGTGTTTCCAATGCAACAGGCTTTTGAATTAGTCCACCAAAACCACAGAAGGTCTGTGAATTCCCTTGTAAGGCTTTAAACTGAAATATAAGAAGATATAATAAATTACTTGAGCTTTCCAAGTATGACAGAAAATCTTTCAAAGCTTTAAATTAAATCACATAGCTTAGTGGGAACCTGCTAGCTGAATTTTTGTTCTTGCATGCTTTCTGGTATGTTACCTTGTTTTGGTTCCTTGCAATTGCCTTCACATTGCTGATTACACATGGTTCCCATTCCTTACTGTCTGTTGTCCAATTTAAGTGTTCTAATCCCTTAAACAGACATCTATTAGTTCTGGCATGGCATTGTACCAGCATAGCTGTGGCTAATTAATACTATTGGTAGTCTATTTCTAGGCATAATCCTGGTAAAGGTACATGTCTTATGTTGTGGAGTCTCTAGCTGAACACAAGGTTCTTTCATCAACTTAAGAAAGGGGTAAAAAAAGCTATGCAATAAATATGAAATAAAGCACGACAAACACATTAATCCAAAGAGCACCATTTGTATAATATTTTTTTTTTTCATTAGGTAGTGTTTATTCTGATATTGGGAATGTCTGACTGTGAGGCCAAGCAGAAATTACCAGAACAGAATTCAAATTACCTGGGAACGGAAAACAAAATGAGGGTCCGAGCAGTGAGCATTTGCACTTAAGTACGATCCTCTGGACTTAGCCTGGAGTTCTCTCCTCAGAGATCACATTTCCCAGGGCACAACCCTAACTGCTCACTAGGACCAGACGGAATTCACCAAAGAGCTCTAAACCAACTGAAGGATGAAATAACACCACTGCGAGACACAGTGTGTAACCTCTCCCTGGGAATCGTCTCTGTCAGGGATGGGAAGGTAGAGAAATGACAATTTTTACAAAGGATTTCAGGGGTGATCTGAGGAAGTACAGATAAATGAACATGATGTCCTCGTTCAGCAAATCAGTAGAAGCCACTGCAAGGAACAGAATGAGCAGACACACAGAAAAATATATTGGGAAGCACTCCATTAAGCATCTGTAAGAGGAAGACACACTTCACAATCCTTCTGGCATTTTTTTAAGCAAACAAGGTATATTAAAGTGCATTTTTACAATTAAATGGAGAAAAAGAAAGCCCTTAAAAAGGAAGTCTCATGAGCTAAGAAGATCCTAATTTAAATGAAAAAGCAATTTAAAAATATGAAAAAAAGTAGGAATGCTGTTTTCCCACTGGAAGGAAATCACCAACACAATCCTTTGGTGACTTTTTGCCAGGATCTGTGCTGCTCAGCAAAGTCTTAAATGACCTGGAAAAGGTGATGAATAATGGGAGAACAGAGACTGCTGATTCCATTACAGTTATCACAGGAATTAAAATCAAAAGCTGACTGTGCAAAGCTGCAGAAAAGCACTATGATCATGTACAATTTGAGATAAAATGTCAGATAAAATTCCACACAGGATATCGTGAAATTGTGGACATAATTATGTAAACTGATAAAATCTGTTCATAAATTAAAAAACAATACCATGAAGATGTCAGCTCCATACCCAGTAAGGGGTCAAAAAAGCAACCAAATTAATTGAAAAGGACTAGAAAACAAACCAGAGCACACTTCAACAAATGTGTGGTGAACCAGCATTTTTAATAATGTGGGCAGTTTTTGTTCTCTTGTCTTTGAAAGGATGAAGCAGACTTAGAAAAGTTATAGGAAAGGGCAAAAAAGGTACTAAGAAAAGTTACAGGAAAGGGCAAAGAAAAGTAGGAGAAGTTTCTTTATGAATAATCTGCAAACAGGCCTCCTCAAGTTGTATGTGTGCTTCTACTCTTCCTGCTTCCGTCCTTCCTCTGTATGGAGTCCTCTCCCTCTCACGTTACTGTGTTGTTACCAAAATTCCCAGTCTTCCCAGACAAATCAATGGTCAAAATACAAGCTGTTGGGATTTTCTCTTCTAACTCAGAGTTAAAGGGAGGGCTTCTTCCATCTTTCCATATCCCTTCTCCAAAGAAGGAAAATTAATGTGGATTCACTGCACTAAGACACAAAGGTAAAAAAAAAAAAAAAGTCCTTTGAGTTTTTTACCTCTTTTCTGCATCACAGCCTTGCCAACAAGATTTTTCTAATTATCAGACTTGACTTCTCCAGTTTGGATGCAGAGACTGCTTCCAGTGCAGAGCTTCTCCAAGAGTTAAGAACTGCAGTGGCAGACTCTCCCACCTGGAAGTTCCTTTCAGAGCTCACTGTAAACTCCTCCCACTTCACAGCTTATAGAAGTCTCAGTCCTCTGCTTTTCCCTGATGGTGAGGTGAAACTACTCTTTTAGCACACTTCACTCTTACCTCTATGTATGTATGGGAAACTGGAGTCAACTTTATTTGAAAACTGGAGCACAGGTACTTCAATTGCCAAGGGGTGCACATGCCCTGATTGCTTCATCTTAAAACTCACCTGTGACCAGTTTTGAGTCGGATGGAAAATCACTCCCAACTTAAGAGATGTGTTCATGGATTCCCACTCATTTGAGTGGGACAGACACTCAGTTACTGAGAAACCCACTGCTTCAGTCCTTGGATCGTACCTATTCAAAGACCTGTGCATTCCAACTCAGGAGGAATGGGACTGATGGGCTGTGGATGGGAAACTGCCCTTGTATAGGCTCTACAAAGACCTTCCATGAGGTGCAGATCAATACCTTCCTACGAACTTGTACACAAAAGCCTTTCCCTGCTAGAGATGATTTGTTTTTAACACTGTCTGTAGAAGTGTCCAATTATACAGATTACAGAGATTTCTCCTTTGCTTGGTTCCCTACAGCCTGAAGCACTCATCTTCATTAACTTAGTGTCACATATTTTTGCGAGCATCGGAAACCCAATGGAAGGCTGAGTGTAGCACTGTAGAAAGAAGATTGCTAGTCACTATAAAAATGCAAAGCACAACCAAGAGAGGGTGCTTTAATTTCAGATAGACAGCTGTAAAATTGCTTAGCAAAGATAGTTGGAAATTTGCTTGTACTTCTTCCCAATTGCAATGCAGAGGTGAACGGCTGTGTACTGATAAAGCCATCTGTCTTGTGGGTGCCTGGAGGAAGCCTCTGCACCAAAGCAATATTGCCAGTTTTACAGTTAATATCCTGGTGCATGATACTCTTGAGCCGAGAGCTGGATTGCAGACATTTATGCTGCCTTAGGGCATCCCAGAGCACAGCATGCCCAGTTGTAATGACTCTTGTTCAAAAGCTCAGACTGCTGGATTGGGAAGGGGATGAGGAATGCTGCAGGGCATAATGCATTGCCAGCACACCATTCCATGCACTGAGATAATATTCAGGTCCATGGACTCAGACTTGAACCCAGAGAAAGAACAACTGTCGGTAGAATGCTTTGTTTGGGCAGGTTTTTCAGGTGGCGTGCATATCCTGGAGTGCTGGTTTTGATTGGGGTAGGGTTAACTCCCAATAGCTGCTGTGGGGCTGTTTTGGATTTGTGCTGAAAACAGGGTTGATAATTGTATTGGGTTTGTGTGGCCACATTTCAGTAGTGCAGGGGCTACAGCAGTGGCTCCTGTGAGAAGCTGCCAGAAGTTTCCTCCATGTCCAGTAGAGCCAATGCCAGACAGCTCCCAAATGGACCCACTGCTGGCCAAGGCAGAGCCAATCAGGAATGATGGTAAAACCTCTGTGATAACATAGTTAAGAAGGCAAAAAAAAGTTATTGCACAGCTATGATAACAACCAGAGAAGAGCAGAGTGAAAATTCATGAGAGGGACAGCCCTGAAGACACCAAGGTCAGTGCAGAAGGAGTGGAGGGGGTGCTCCAGGTGCTGGAGCTGAGATTCTCCTGCAGGCCGTGGTGCAGCCCATGGTGAGGCAGCTGTGCCCCTGCAGCCCATGGAGAACCAAAGGGATGCAGAGATTCACCTGCAGCCTATGGAGACCCACACTGGAGCAGGTGGGTGCCTGAGAGGAGGCTGTGACCCTGTGCTGGAGCAGGGTCCTGGCAGGGACCTGTGTAGAGAGGAGCCCACGCTGGAGCAGCTTTGCCTGTGGGACTTGTGACCCCATGGGGGATCCAGGTTGGAGCAGCCTTTTCCTGAGGGACTGTACTCTCTGCAAGGGTGATCCACACCACAGCAGTTCGGGAGGACTGATGCCTGTGGGATGGACTCACACTGGAGAAGGTCACCGAGAGCCATCTCCTGTAGGCGGCACCCCAACCTGAAACAGGGGAAGGAGTCCTCTCCTTGAGCAGGAGGAGAAACAACCTGTGATGAACTGGCCATAACTCCCATTCCCATTTCCCTGCACTGCTGGGGAAGGAGGTAAAGCTGGGAAGGAGTGGGGAAAGTGCTTTTAAGATTTATTTCTCGTTATCCTGCTGATTTTCTTAGTAATAAATTCATTTAATATCCCCAAGTTTAGTCAATTTTGCCTGTGATGGTATTTGATGAGTGATCTCTCTCCTGGTCCTTATCTCAACCCATGAACCCTTTGTTATATTTTCTGTCCCCTGTCCAGCTGTGGGGAGGAGCAAGAAAGAGGCTTTGGTGGGTGCCTGGAATCCACTTGGTGGGTGCCTGGGGTCAACCCACTACAGTAATACAAGGGTATTTTCATTATTGCTGAGCATTGCTCCAACACTCAAAGCCTTTTCTTTTCCTCACCTCATCCCACCAGCGAGGCGGCTGGAGGTGCACAGAGCATTGGGAGGGGACAGGCCACCCCAACTGATGCAGGGGATAATGGGGTCAAGGTCAGTATGTAAAGCTGGGGGAAGAAGGGGGGATGTTTGGATTGATGGTGTTTGTCACTGTTACACATGAGGGAGCCCTGTTTCCCTGGGGGTGGCTGAACACCTGCCTGCCTGTGTTGTTAAGTGATGAATTTATTTCTTCTTCTGTTTTCCCTGTGCACATGGCTTTTGCTTTACCTATTAAACTGTCTTTAAACTGTCACTTCTGCTCTTTTGATTCTTTCCCCTGTTCTGCTGTCGGGGAGAGTCAGTGGCTGTGTGGTGACTAGGTTCTGAATGTGGTTAAACTACAACACCTGGATATTTGCAAAGAATGACAACAATTTATGGGCTCAGCAAGAAAAAGAAAGTGTCAAAGCCTGGCCTAGTTGGGATTTCTAAAATCTAGTTTTATGGGGTTTTTGTATAATTTTAGACTTTTCTTTGGTCAGCTTCAAGCTAAATACCAATCAAGAGACTGCTGTACAAAGCAACTACAACTTCAGGACACCAGTGATCCCTACTATCAGCCTACGAAGGTAGACAGGGAGGATGATCCATAGCTGCTTCTCAAAAGAGTAATGATCCTCTTGGAAATACTTGCGCAATGTCATTTAATCTTTGTGACTTTTACCTCTCAAGTTTTTCACTGCTCTCATTTGAAAGTAAAAGCCTCAGGTTGCCCAAAAGAATGCTGTAAAACACAGAGCAGAATGAGTCTGTGGATCACCATCACAACCTATAAGGGAAAAGCTACACCTGTGTCTCCTTCCCTCCTGTTCACACCACCTAGTAAGCCACAGTTGCCAGCTGCTTCCCAGGATCTGCCCATGTTCAAATTCTCACCCTGTGGTACCTGCAGGGGTGTTTAAGATCACTTTTCACTTTGCAAAGCCTCACAAATTATGGAAAAAGTAGATGGAGAGGGGACTTTTGGAAACACAACAGTCAGCAGTCTTAGTGCCTCTGAGACAAAGCCTAACAAGGACATGTGAACTGGTTTTGGCTTGATATTGAACCTTGATGTATTTTGGCTATGCATAAAGGAATCAGACTGGAAGAAAGGATAGTACCAGGACATTCTGACAGAAATGATGCTTTTTTCTTCCTAAGACTTCCAGTGTAGAGGAAAGTTAAGGAACCTTTTGGAATCCTGCGAGGTGTTCTATATCAGCAGTGAGCCAGATCCTGGGAGCTGAAAGCTCTATGCTGTTTGTCTGCAAGGTCTTATACAGCCACAGTTCAATTAATATTTCTGATGAATCCTTACATTGGTGTTATCTTAGGATTTAGATAGCCAATGCTGATGCTGACAGTTAACATGCCTGTGCTGCAGCCTAGAAATCTGCTCAGAGAACTGCTTCTGTAAGGAACTGAAAATTTACATATCCCACTATAAAATGGTGAATGCGAATTCGTAAGCAAACTTCTACATCTCAAATCTGTCTTATTCATCAGCAGCTAATGAACTTGTTGCAGGGATCTTTCTTCAATTACCAGCTGGAAGAAACATAACACAACAGATAATAAAAACAATAGACACCTTTGTAACTAAAACAATGGATCAAACCTTGCAGGAAAAAAAAAAAAGATGAAATTTCCCTTGATGTTTAAAAATAATCTTACACAACAATCATTCTTAACTAATGCAAATCACTCCCTGTAGAGCAACAAATTGAAAACACCTAAGATAAATCTGAGAGGCTATTTACACTGAATACTTTTCAATTGTTCTGCTTCCCCCTAAACATATTTTAAAACACAATTTTAGAGGTTTTTTTTGCACAGTGTCTTTAGTTTGGATTCTTATCTTTATCCGAAAAACATTAAAACTTGTTTTCAAAGAAAACTGAAGAAATACTTGTTGACAACTATTACACCTAGTGCCACATGACTTTCTGATCAAAACAAAAAGAGCATATAATATAATAAACACATTAAATACATTACAGATCACTAGATTATTTCAGTTTTCAAAAAGAAGGTACAAATAGGGAATCATGACTGAATAATGTTATTTCTCTTCAAATCCCATAAAGATTAATACTAGAAATTAACATGTTTAGCATTTTTACTGATGATATGGAAGAAGATGTAATCACTGCGGGTAAAATTTGCAGACATCATCAAGATTAGCAGATAGTCAATACTAATGAAAGCAGTACAGGCACACAAAATGATCCACTATTTACTAATCTAGACATAGTAAAAAAATATAACTGAAGTGAATACACCCAAACAGAAAGACAAACATTTATGAACATGAAGTATGGAACCAAGGACTAAATCCTGGATAGCAAAAAATTTCAAGAGTACTTGTCTACTATTAAAAATAATTTAACATGGAATTCCTATACAATCCTATGTCAAGAATTTGATCCAAAACCAATAAACAGTGAGTACAAAAACTGGCACTTTTGAGATTTTAAGTTTCTATGGGCTGTTCCAGTGGGCTTGTTCCTTAAATGGTGGGAAAAAAAATGGAGAGAATATATGAGGGAGCCACAAAACCAAGTTGGAAGCTATAGAAAATGCCTTAAATCAAACAGTTTAAAGAGATAATACTTACGGTGTCAAAAAGAAGGTTGCCTTGTAGCTTGATTATAGTGTTCAAAAACTTTCACAGAAAATAGTGGCTAGTGAGGGACTACTTAATCTAGTGAAGAAAAGCATACCAAGAACTAATGGCTGAAAGTTAAATCTAGACAAATTCAAATTTAAAATAAGGCACATGATTCTAAGCATGAAAGTGATTGAGTACTGGAATAAATGACTAAAGAAGGGGCTAAGTCTTCATTCCTTGATGTCCTTAAATCAAGCTGGCCTGTCTCTGTACATGACTTGCTTTAGCAAAAACCACAAATTGTACTTTTGTCAGACTGGTCTTCGCCCTGAAGTAAAGGGAAAATTTATGACCAGGGATCTAGATGGGGTCAGAGAAGATAATCTCATGTCCTTTTCAGTCTTACCTTCCACGAATCTATCAATTTACTGAAGGAGTATAGAGAAAAAACTTTCTGACTGACTTTAGCCATCTGGATAACAATGTGATCCATAGAAAATTGTAAATCATACAGTAATAAATGTATGTCAGAAGCCATCAAGATGAATATATTCTTGTAATGCCTTCTCATTTAGAAATTTAGAGTTATTTAATATTTTACACATTAATTTTATTCTGGGTAATTGAATTAAGGTGAAAGGGTTAAGCAGACAGGCGAAATGAAACACTGTGCCATGTACTTAGTTTAATGTGGTTGGAAAAATCAATGAACTTTGGTCTGTCAGTTTGCAATCACAGATTTAATTGAATAACATGTCAAGTATTTTAAACTGTTTACTAATGTAAATAGAATCCAGCACTATAGTCATGCTAATAAGCCAAGCAGCTTTCCCTGAATTCCAATCAGATTTGAACATGACCTTCATTTTAAGCTCCCACATCCCAGACAGAGATCAAACAGCTTTCATTATGTCTACAGAGTTCAGTGATTACACCTGCGATTCTCAAAACACCATATTTGGTATTGATTCCTGCTGTAGAATCTGTAGGTAATGGCTGATCAGTTTGATATTCCTAGCAATGGCTAGTCTTTCTTTGAGCATTTATAGTCACTTCCACTTGATTATCGTCACTGGGAGGAGGAATGAATCACACAGCAAACTTTTACTGAGTCTGCCTGAGAAGTGGTGGAGGCTGCTTTGTGCATGATCACATGCACAAAGGGAACAAGAACAGGAGAAGCATCTCCTCAGCTGGTGTTAAGTGAACTCCAGGCACAGCTATACAACAGCTCCTTACTCTTCTCCTCTTTTCCCCTTTTACCACTCCCAGGCAGTAGCTTCCCTAAAGAAGACAAGGAAGCATCAAGGGGAGTGCGTCACAGCCCTGTCCAAGCTGAAAGAGCTTGCCACTGCCAGACCAGCGTCAGGAGTAAGAGATGTTTTGGCCATGCAACACGCACATTCCCATCCTTCTCTCAATTGCAGTAAATGATCTTTTTTTCATTCCTTTTTTCTTTTTTTTTTCGCAAGATCCAGATGCCTGCAATGCNCATTGCCTCCAAAGCGTCCCCATTTTACCAGACTGATCACGTGTGCAACGTAAAATTATGGAGCCACTTTAAATTGCCAGCAGCCTTGCCCACAGGTTCAAGCATTGTAGATAGGTCTATTACATTTCCTGAGCTCACTGTCATCTCAGACATGATAGAACTGGCTGTG
>WAAG01090074.1:0-24984 GCA_013390105.1 Tichodroma muraria
CCATCATGTGTCAGAATCAATGCTGAAGAGTGGCAAGAATATGCTCTGGATTAATCTCCCACTTCTGATGCTTT
Source organism: Tichodroma muraria (assembly GCA_013390105.1). NCBI lineage: Eukaryota > Metazoa > Chordata > Aves > Passeriformes > Sittidae > Tichodroma > Tichodroma muraria. The sequence continues at coordinate 75 of WAAG01090074.1, forward strand.
GAGATCATATTTACCAAAAAAAAAAAAGTCTGAAAGCTCTGAAAATCCTTTCTTTTAAGTTATATAGAATGATTTTTGAAAGATGGCCCCTGCTGATGCCTCGTGTTGTTTGTTCCTCTTCAATCTGGTTCCAAATGTAACTGCAGCCACCCAGCTCTGTCCTGGGGGTGATGCTGGGTTAGGATGCTGCAGCAGTGCTCAGAGTTCTCCCCTCTCCCCACAGCTGCCTGAATCCTGGAATCGTCCAGGCCAGGCTGGATGGGGCTTCAGGAGACCTGGTCTAGTAGAAAATTCCCAGCTCATGGAAAGGGGTTGGAACTGGATTTTTAAGACCCCTTCCAACCCAACCCATTCTCTGATTTAGTTTGAAAAATACCTCTGAGATCACTTGATGCCTTAAGTTACTCCTGGCCCCACCTGAGGTCACCAGAACTGATGCCTCAGAGGGCTTACCTGGAACAGAGACTAAAGAGAGCAAAAGGATAAAATGGGTATTAATTAAAAGGCCTCAATGGGCACACTTGGGCAGTGCAAGAGCCCGGCCAGGCTACACTCAAGATGAACCCCAAAAGGGTCACAAAATGGACGACCGGTCATGAGCTCCCACACTTTTATAAGTTTTAGTCTATTAGTATACTGGAGTTAATTGTCCAATTACAGCTTCAGGTTACGAAGCTCCATCCTCCTTGTTTTTCTCTCTTCATTTCACTGCTATTTATGCTCTTGGGCTTGAAATTTGTATCAGTTGTCCTTGGACCCACACTAGAAAAGGAATTATTTTGTCTGCCTACACTGTGAAGAGAGCTCACCAACCCTTAATATGAAACCCAGAACTACACACTGAAACAGCACAGGATCTGAAAAATATAAAAACTAAAACTTCAGGCATCACACTGAGTCCAACCAATAACACAGCCCTGCCAAGTCCACCACTAAACCATGTCCCCAGGTGCCACATCCACATGGAAATTTTATTGCGGAGTTATTATTGACACGTTGAGAAATCAAACTGGAGTACTTCACCAAACCTAGGACAAGCCCATTTTAAATTGATCCATTGTATCTCTTAGTGCCTAAGCAACCCATGAATTGTGGCTCTTTGCCTTTCTTAGTGGCTGCGGTTTTTGATTTTATACGTTCTATTCATTTTGTTTTAAGAATTTAATTGCTTGGGATTTTACAGTTTTGTTCATTTTGTATTATGAATTCTGTGGCTCAGGATTTTACAGTTTTATTCATTTTGTACTAAGAGTTCTATGTCTTTTAGGTTAGATTACACTTGTAGATTGTGGGTTTAGTCACTGTAACGAGCTCCTGCTCAGAGCATGTGGTTTTGGAGATTAAACACCCAAAATCTCATGTGCCAGCTGAGGGAATTGGGTTTTTCTAACCTGGAGAAAAGGAGGCTTGGGGGAGATGTTATCACTCTCTGCAGCTACCAACAGGAGGTTGTAGTGAGGTAAAGGTTGGTCTATTTTCACAAGTAACAAGCAATAGGATGAGACGAAATGGCCTCAAGTTGCACCAGGAGGGGGTTTAGATTTGGTACTAAGAACTAATTCTTCACTGAAAGGGTAGCGAAGCATTGGCACAGAGTGCCCAGAAAAGCAGTGGAGCCACCATCCCTAGAGGTATTTAAAATATGTGACTCTTGGGGATGTAATTTAGGGGTGGATTTGGCTGTGCTGGGTTAATGGCTGGACTTGATCTTGAAGGTATTTTCCAGCCTAAAGGGTTCTGACTCTCAGTGCTGTGATTGGTGGTGTTTTGCTCCTTGTGTTTACACTGAAAGCGGTGAGGATGGCCATGTGGAGACCTTTAGAGGCCCTGTGACCTCTGGCAGCTCTTTATGGAGCAGCACTGGGCACCTTTGCGGTATCAGCAGCTGAGTGGCCAGCGGGCAAACTGTGGTTCAGAAAGAGGGGGAAAGCCCAGCTAGAGAAGTTACAAGCAGGTTTCTCACCTCTGAGCGCTGTCACTGATGCAGGTGCTTCTCCACCACAGTACTGCCAGTGCTGTTTAACAAAGAGCTGAAAAACGTAGAGGCTGAAGAAGGGGGAACGGCTGTTTTGCACTGTGAGATCTCCAAGCCGGACGCTCCCGTTGAGTGGAGGAAAGGAGGGGTGGTCATTCAGCCCAGTGACAAGTACGAGGTGAAGCTGAAGGGCAGCGTAGCTGAGCTGATCATCCGTGGTGTAGAACCTGATGACTGTGGGGATTATACCTGCAGCACTGGATACGAGATCACCACAGGGGCTGTGTATGTGCAAGGTAAGGTGGTGAAACACGGTGGAAATGCTCCGGTTTTCTGCCTGGATTTCTTACTCCAAAGTCTTTGACAGTAACTGGCCAAACAGCAGGAAGTCCATTCATTTCTTTCCTGATTCCAGTGAAGATATAAACACTTACCTCCAGGCTGGGGTTTGACCCATCTTTTTAAGTTAAACTGGTTTAAAGTACAGACCATACTGTGTTTCAGAACAGATGGTGGTACTGCTGAAAGACTTGGAGCAGTGGTGGTAAAAATACTGAAATTCTTGTTACAACTGATTGCAGCTTCTGTCATTGTTGATAATCTTACTACTCCTTTAAAACACCCAAGTGAACATTTAAGTCTTTTAAGTACCTCTCTGCCTCATGCAACTTCTGCAGATGATTGCAACACACAGGAGAGCCAGGCATGACCTGGGCAGGGAGTGGAGTTTCCTCCCAGTGAAACGACATTTGCAGACGCACACACTGCTCCTACAAGCAGCTGGAGGGATGGAAGGTGGTTTCTAACCCTCTTCAAGAACATTTTAGTTCTTTTTTTCCCTTGGAAAAGCACTACGAGTTTAACTCTCCTGGAGTTGCACTTGGGCTTGGGTTAGTTCAGCAGGGAGCGACTCGTGCGTGTTTGTTTTTGTTTTCCTTTGGCACCTTCTCTTGCTCTGTCACGCAGAAGAAGCAGCAGTGATAGTGTCTGGTTTAAGGAACACAGACGTCTTTGTGGGCGAGTCAGCCACGTTCACCTGCGAGCTCTCGCACCCGGGCGTGAGGAACGTGCAGTGGTGGCTCGATGGGACCCCCCTTCACAACAACCTGGTGACCGAAATCTCTGAGCAGGACGGCAGGATCCACACTTTAACCCTAAATGACGTGGCGTGCCATGACTCGGGCACTGTCACCTTCAGAGCTGGGCCCCTCACATCTTCAGCTAAATTATTAGTCAAAGGTATTTCCCTGTTAGCAAGAAACACGTGGCCACCTCTGGACTTGCTCCATGTGCTGGTGCTTCTGCCTTCCAGGCTACCCTTACTAAATCCCTTCATGGTTCTCCTGTGCCCTGCGACCCTCCCACTCTGCACGTCACCCACTCTCACCCCAGAATTCTTCTGGGTACAACCTCACTGATTTTTGCAGTGGTTCAGGTGAGGGAGGGTTGCAGGGTCAGGACTGCTGCTTTCACCTGACATCAAAGAAGAGATGAACATAAACATCTGCCGTGGCACCTTTATATCCCCATGTCAGCTTTTTTTTCATAATACCACAAAATCTTGAGGAGGTGATAATTCCCAAAATTACCACTGTGGTGCAGTGGCTGGGCTGCTGCTGCTGAGCTCAGCACGTTCCCAGGACAGGATTTTGGGCTGTTCCTGGAAACCAGTGGGTGTGTGACATTCCAGTAACACAGAGACAAAATAAACCTGGTTTTTGAAAGCTCATCCTTGCACTGGCAAAGCTTTCTGGCCTAAAGAATAAATAATAATATCATTATTATGAATAAATGTTTTTCCCATTTGGTAAGGGTAGCCAAAAGCTGCAAATAACACTGAGCTCCAGACTTGATGAAGCAAGCTCCTTTCCACCCAGTCCTTTAATAGCCATGGGGAAGATCTGTTATTTTTCAGGCAAAATTAAAGCTAACTCCCTGCTTGGAAAAGGGATACGTACAGAGATATAAAGGGTTAGAAGGTATTTATTCAAATCTGCTCCTGTTCTATAACTGGGCCATAGCAGGAATGATCCACAGTATGGAATTGTAGTCAGTGGCTGATGTCTCCTTCTCTGCACCACGTGTCCCTCGTACATTCAGGAAATTTGGTTCTCTGCGAAGATAAAATGTGAAATCACTTCTTCATAATATGGAATGATGCAGTGACAACACAGTGCACAGACCCTACAAGTCCTGTGTCTGTTTGCATCAATTTCCAGAGACAGAACCTGGTTCTGAGCTCTCCAGGCAAAATAATCCACAGGGCCTGAAACATAAATTAAAAATTAATGCATCGTTAGGTATTCTGCTCAGTGAATTTAAAGGGTGCCCGAGAAACTTCCTTTTCCTGGAGTCACAGAATCATTGATTTTGGAAGAAATTCCTGGAGATATCCAGTCCAACACCACAGCTCGTGCAGGTACACACATGTAGGTGGATATTTTGTGCTTCTATGAAGCCAAGATTCCTGAATTGCAAACCTGAATCACAGTAGCAGTGGTTTATAACTGGATTAGGATAACCCCAGTTACACTGTGCTCAATAGCACTTGATTTCATAGGAAAATGAAACACTTAAAAAATTCCAACCATCTTTGTATTGACAATTTTGTACACTTTATTTTGTCCAGAGATTTAAACATAAATCTGTGTTTGAAATATATTCCAGTCTATCCAGCCATCCATGACTTGCTGTTCATCAAGGAGCAAGTTGACTTTGTTCCATGTGCCTCATTCTCCTGGTTTAAGGCATGTTGGTAGTTGGACTTATTCTGTAAAAAGTGAGACCTCAGCTTTTCGTGCTGGGCCTCCACAACATCACTGCCCTACAACTGCATTCATTCCATGACCTGGAGTGATGGTTCCCAGATGATGGCGGGAGAATGGAAAGGGTGAAGGAGTTGCTGCCGCTTTCTAGCTCCTCTGGGCAGGTGAGATTTGCAGGTTCCAGGGCACCCCTTGGCTCCTAAGTCCCAAAAAGGCTCCTGCACGGGTGGACAGGGCCACCAAAGTCCTTGCTCTGGCCAGCAGTGAGGGAACAGTGGAACCAGGACCTTCTCCAGTACCACAGTTGATATTTGCTGTGAGAAACACATTTCTACGTCTTATGGAAGGGGATAGAGTTGCGCTCCCCAGCTGCACAGACAACTGCTTGTTTCTTCAGTCAGCAAAACATCTCCAAAATCTTCCATGGAGGCCTCCTCTCCATCAACACACGTGGCAGACACTCGGAGTGGCAGAGGGGACCTTAGTGAGTGGGATCAAGCCTTGCAACAAGTTTCCAAATGATGTTTGCAAAGCTCTTATTGCTCCCCAAGGTCTGCCAGGAAGCATCCCAAACCCTCAACCTGCTGCAGCAGTTTCAAGAGGAGCATTTCAGGCAGAGATCCTCTGTGTGGGTTATTCCAGCTGGATTGTGAGCAGAGCAACTGTTTGAGGAATAAGGACATCATAGAATCACAGAATGTCCTGAGGTGGAAGGATTCCTCAAGGATCATCATGTCTAGATCCTGATATCTCAGCTTTCTCTGACTGTCATCTCTTTATGTCCCTTTGTAGTCCTATCATTTTTTTTTTTTTTTAAAGCTGACATAATTCTGAGATTTTTCCTTTTGACCTGCATATTGCATTGTAGACGGATGGTCCAGTCTGACATCTCAGGAGGGACTCTTGGCTGCTCTGGAAGCTCACAGTATTTTAGCTCAGATATATTCACCGTGCCTTACAGCTGCCTCACAAGAAGTAGAATTAGTGTTTTAAAAGTGCTTATAAGCAGCCTCATGGATCTCACCACCTTCAGAAGAGCTGCATATCCAGCTGCTCTCAGCATTTTATGGGCTCTCAGTCAGAGATGTCAATGGTTTATGATCTCTGTGATCTCTAGATAAAATACTGTAAAGGAAATCCTATTGTTTTTCTCCAAACAATGTGTCTGCTGGAGAGGAACACAAGAATAATCAAAACAATATTCATCTGCTCCTGTGGAGTACCCTTTCTCTGTCACAGTTGCCCTGGATATTTGCTCCTCACATGACTTCTGACAGCCAAGACCACCCCAGGACAGGAATGAGTATCTGCATTTGAGGACTGTGTTTCTTTCCCACGGGCAGTTACATTTTAGTCACACAAGGAGCTTCCAGTAGAGTTTGTGGTGTTTTCCTATTGCTCTGTGAGGTTGAGAGATGCAGGGAACCACTCACTGCAGTCTGTGCATCACACTTGCTCTCCATATTCAGGAAGCAGAAGTGTTTTACATCCGGTGCTTCCCAGCCTGGAAGATCTCAGAAACACTGGGAGAAACACTAAGCCAGCAATCCAAATTCAGGACTGCTCCAGCACAAGCTTTAATTCCTGGTGGCCCATTTCCCAGTGTAATGGTCACGTTCTAATGCACCAGTCTGGCTTCCATCCTGCTTAATGCTGACCCAGGCACAGACTAAACTGCTAATCCCCGGTGTGCCCAGCCACCCCGCTGCTTGCACTGTCACCCTGCTTGCTCCCCACGGGCTCTGTGCTTGGCAAAAACCCTCCAAGGGGAGATTTCCATGGGGATCCACTAATGCATGTCCTTCCTGACGTGTTGGTTAACAGATCCCACCATTGAAGTGGTCAGTCCCATGCAGGACATGACTGTTGATGAAGATGGCCCAGCAGAGTTCATATGCCAATATTCTAGGCCAGTGCACGCCATCTGGAAGAAAAATGATCAGGAAATACATGCAGATGGGCAGCGAGTGATTATCGATCAGGACTGGAATGTGAGCATGCTAAAAATTAACCCCACGGTCCCAGAAGACACTGGCATCTATTCTTGTGAAGCTGAAGGCATTAAAGTGATGGCTACACTTGATGTTCAAGGTGAGGTCTTCCAGCCAGAGAGGAAGACTACCATGGGTTCCAAATAAAAGAGGTAGAAAAATCATGGCAAGGCTTTGCAATGAGGAACGCATCGGATACCTGCTCTTGGTGATCACTCCAGTACTGAAAAATGAGGATAAAAAATAGTTGGGGGATAATGGGAATTGAATATTAAACTGCAGAATTGTCTTATTTCTAATTAACGCTCACCCATTACACCACTTAGCCATCCCACCTCTTCTGCAGTGAGCTGCACTGTCAGTGTGATGGGATGTGTCCTGCTGAACTGTTGTAAAATCACAGGTGTGTTGGTGGTCCAAAGAAAGAATATGAATTTTTGCTGTTAAAGTGCACTTTTTACAGCATGACATATAACCAGTAACTAATGGATGGCGTGGAATTCCATTTTATCTTGCTGAGTTAAAGGAGCTTGGCAATTTACCTATTTCAAACAGCGATCCCTCAGCAATTACCTCCTCGCTCAGCACCCACGTTTGTGGATATCCTGAGGAACGATATATACAGAAATTAACAAAAAGTTAGGATTTTACATGGAAGTTTCTTATTTTTTTCTGCTGCATATGGAATTCCTGGGTTTGGTTACCAAGGGAATTGGTGTGATCAGCAAGAGCAGGTTCTGATTTCTGAATATTTGTGGCTATTTTGCCTCCTTGCTTAACTGGAGTTGGTTGTTAGTGCAGAAGAACAGGGTGTTATTTATTACACTGTTTTCTACATTGATAAGCACATTCCACTGTAGGGATTTAAAAAGATTTTAATGAACGTAGTCTAAAAGCATCCCAGAGGAGGTAGGGTTAGCAATTGGCTGCTTTCCATAATTAGGGAAACCAGCACTTCCAAAGTACACAGATAAACAATTTGGGTTGTTCTAACAAAAATTATGCATTCTCCAAGAAGAGTCTGCAATCCCCTCATTGCTCTCCATAAGTATGAATCTTGTAAAATTCAGAATTTTTTTAGTATTGTAGAAGCCCAGAATAGTTTGGGTTGGAAAAAACCTTAAAGGTCATTTTGTTCTAACCCCCCTGCCACGGGCAGGGACACCTTCCACTATCCCAGGTTGCTCCAAGCCCCGTCCAGCCTGGCCTTGGACACTTCCAGGGATGGGGAGTCCACACACAGCATCTCTGGGCACCTTGTAATTAGTAATAAGTTCATAAATATCTGGTAGCTTGTGCTTTTTGGGTGTGTTTGTTTGTTTTCATCATTAAATAAACTGCTCAGTTTGGAGGTTTTTTTAACATTTTATTTGTTTTTACTAATTTGTATGCTTTTTTTTCGCTGAGCACGGTTCCAGGTGATCTGTAGAGATCTAAACAGGGATGTCTTGGGGTCTTGGTTTATAACACAAATCGTGCTGACCGTTTTATGGCCTTTGTGTAAACTGCATTCACTCAACCATGTGTCCCCACCCTGTGCATGTCATTTGTCCCTGTAGCAACACAAATTACACCCACATGCACCAGCCCACATTTAATTTGACATAGAGCCAATTGTTTCTGTCCAGATGTCAAGTGATGCATGACTGGAGTGTGGAGGTTTGTGCATGTTTCTGACCCCACAACTCACCACACAGCATGGGAAAATAAACCTGAATGTCACAGAGCTTTTATAATAATTCAGAAATGTACTATTCAAAGTAATCTTGATAGAGATTTTGACTTTCTGTGTGTTTCCTAGAGGCAGAATTATCTCAGATATTTGTCACTGTAGCTTTGCCAGGCATAACATTCTTTTACATTTGCTTTGCAAGAAAAGTAATAAGGTTTTATCATGAGCTGTCAGTGGATTCTCATCTCCCCGGTCATGATGATAACTGTGCTGTCTGGGAGATCTTTGGGAAACGTTTCCTGTCACAGGACAGAAGGAATTTGGTTACACTTTACATTCCTGAGCTACTCCTTCCTACTGACTATTGGCCTGATTCATACAAATGTGACCATTTTTTTCTTTATTTATATAAAACAGGCTTTTGGAGGAAATCTGGGTGAAATGCTACAGGTTCTAGATGAAATGCTGGAAGTTCTAGAGGTTTATCATTACTTTTAAACTGTCTTTAAATCTTTTTATTATAATATTTTGTTAGAGCATGGTTGCAATCAACAATTAAACCTACAGGCACAGGTTTATCACATCTACGTTTTTCCTTCAGCTTTGCAGCAGTGAGAATCATCCAGTGCTCCGAGGCTTGCTGATATTCAGAGATATATGTCCAAATAATTAATAATGTTAATTGTCCTTCTTTTCTAGCCAAGAACAGCATTGTCCAGGGCTTGGAGAATGTGGAGGCTGTGGAAGGAGGGGAAGCCCTGTTCGAGTGTTATCTCTCCAAGCCTGAGACCTACAATTACAACTGGCTGATTGACGATGAACCTGCCAAAACCACAGAAAACACTGAGATGGTTTACTTTGAAAATGGACTCAGGCATATCCTGCTGCTGAAGAATTTAAGTCCCCAGGACAGCTGCAGGGTGACCTTCATGTGCAGCGATGCGGTGACCTCAGCCTTCCTCACAGTGAAAGGTAACTCAAGTGCTTGGGCAGGGGAAGTCTTCAATTTCTGGTTGGAAAGGGAAAAGAAGCCAGGAAGATGAGTAGCAGCAAGGAAAAGTTTGTTGTTTGTCTCTTGCCTAAATATTCTTCCCACACAATAAATCATAGAATCATTCAGGTTGGGAAAGATCTCTGAGATCATCAAGTTAAATCTTTAACCCCAGTCTGCCAAGCCCACCACTAACCCACAGAATCACAGAATGGATTGGGTTGGAGGAGACCTTAAAGATCATCCAGTGCCACCCTTGCCATGGGCAGGGACACCTTCCACAACCCCAGGTTGCTCCAATCCCTGTCCAACCTGGCCTTGGACACTTCCAGGGAGGGGGAGTCCACGGTTTCTCTGGACAGCCTGTGCCAGGGCCTCTCCACCCTCACATGGAAGAATTTCTTCCTAATATCTCATGTAAACATGTTCTCTGTTTATCTGAATCCATTTACCCTTGTCCTGTCACTCCATGCTCTTGCAAAAAGTCCCTCCCATCTTTCTTGTCAGCTCCCTTCACATACTGAGAGGTACAAATTAGATTATCCCAAAACCTTTTGTTTTCCCTGAAAACCAAAAAATCTGAAAAAATCCAATTCCCTCACCTCTAAATGGATGATGCTTTACAATTTCCTTATTTTCTTGTTCTGTAGGATGTGACATGGTTTATAAGCAGCACCAGCTGGCACTGAGTTAGCAGCAAATGACTGTCTCAGACTTGTCACAATTCTGATGAATTTGGTTGTGTTTATAGGCACTTCAGGGCTTTGGAGAGGAGGGTTTTACCAGCAATAATATTATCTCTGTATCCTTTTACTTTATGCTATTTCTGGAGACCCCAGTGGGGACCAGAAGCCCTTTCTGTACAAGAGAGTACAAAAGCAGAGATCAGTCCCCATTTATGGATTAGATGGGGCTTGGAGCAACCTGGTCTGGTGGAAGGTGTCCCTGCCCAAGGCAGGGGGTGCAACAAGATGAGCTTTAAAGTTCCTCCCAAACTAAACCACTCTGTGATTCTAAACCTTCTGTTCTGGCAATATACATAAACCTTTTAATGATCTCCTTGGTCTCCAAGGCCTGGCTGTTCAGAGCTTCAGCACAAATATTCACAAAATCCCTTGATTGTTTCAGTAACTGAGGGCTTGATCACTGATTTTAATCTACAGGGTGGCGCCTGCAGTTCTTGCAGCCCCTCACAGATGTGGAAGTGCCTCTGGGGGAAAAAGCAACATTTAGCTGTGTCCTGAGTGAAGCTGTGCCGGTTAATGAAGTGGCCTGGTACAGTAATGACATAGAGATCCAGTCGGGTGAGGACTGGGAGGTACAAGCAGATGGAAACAAATACAAACTTATTCTGAAAAAAGCCCAGCTGCATCATTCTGGAGAGGTGACCTTTGCTTCCAGGGAGGCCATTTCGTCAGCCAAACTTTCTGTGATAGGTAAGTGTGTGTGTTGTTCCAGCCCAGGGGCACTCAAAATCTCAAACTTTGGTATTGAACTGCAACACTGAATTTCCCGATCTTTGGCTGATTCTTTTGGCTTTGCCTCACATGTCCCAAAGTAGTGTTCTTAGGCTGAGAAGGTACTACTGGCAACTTGCTCTTCAACCAGAAGTAATCCACCTCATCCAAAGAAAAATGTATCAGGCTACTGATGGTAGGAATGTTCCCCAGCTTTCTTTAGCTGCAGTCTTTTGTAAAATGTAACATAAACTCTAACAAAAATCAGTATCCTCAGAGCTCAGCTTCACTCTCGGTAAACATGGGCACAGGAGGGAGATGAGCTAGAGTCCATGTGGAAAAATTATCCAGGACAGCAGAGGAATCTTTGAAATCTTCTAATCAGCTCAGGTGCAGGAGAACTATTTTTCCAGGTTAATGAGTTGCATATTAAAACCTTCAAGTGAGGGACACCCATGAAGCACACACCTCCTGCTTCAGAGACTTGAGAGTTAATAGTTACGTAGGGAAGATGATAATTCTCTAATTCCCTTGTGGAGCAGGTTGAATAATGACACGTCAGTGTCCATTTCAGCACCCAGGATCTGGCTCCTCGCCGTGGGACAAGTGGGTCACCCAGCAGTGGTCACACAGCACCATCCCAGTTACAGTTACGAGATAATTAAATGTATTTTGGCTGTAGCTGGGATATTAAAGAGTCACTGATGAACCATCTATGCTTTAAATGACTGTAGGCAGTCTCTGTCTAATGACTTCTGAGACTTAAGGGATCTCGGTTACACATTCCAGTCATTTCCAATACAACAAAAGAAAAAAAAAAAGTTTGATGGATTTAAATCATCTTTTTCTAATTTAGGGCACTTATATTTAATGAACTTAAAAATAAAAATACAATACACTTCCTGCGGACAGATTTTTCTGTATGAAATCTGGCTGACAACAGAGAAAAGATTTTACGTTGTTCTTGTGGTGCCCAGAGTTAAAGAACTGTCTGTTGACCATATTTGCCTTTAATTCTTTGGATAGCTATATCATGGCAGGTCATTTGCATCGCAAATGCCTTGAATTCAAGACTGAAAGAATTATTTCTGTCTTTAGGGGTAAAGTGTAATGGAAGCAGGGAACATTTTCCAGCGTACTGAGTGTAGGGATTGGGATGAGATGATCTTCAAGATCCCAACCCAAACCATTCTATGATCATGGACAGTAGGACACCAGATCATTCCCATCACATATTTATTTGTTATTGCCTGATGCTGTGACATATACTGGAATTACACAGAAGTGGAGTGACTCGTTATTAAAATATTTGACTTATTCTTTAGTCCCGTAACAACTTGATTTCAATTAAGGCCAGATCTAAAATGAACACAATCAAGGCTCAAATGTGCTTGAAATTTTTTTCAGTTAAATTCCTTGATAATATGGACTGTGTGGAGTTATTTATTTTGAGTTTGGTGGGACAAAGGCAATACAAGACATCAATCACATGAGCTGAGAGTTGGAAGGTGAATGTTTGTCATTGGCAGCACAGATCGGGGCAGACCAGGATAAATCAGTGGTGCGCAGGTACTCGTGGTAGTGACTTTACGATGACTTTACACTCAGCTTTACAACAAGGAGAATACTCAGTCCACTGCGCTTCCTCCCTCGCGGCTTGTAGAAGGCTCTTGGGTGCTTTAGGATGAAGTGTTGCTGCTCACATCGCACATCACGGGACCTCTGTTGTGCCCCCAGCCCTCCCCGAGCCGCCCGAAGAGCCCGAAGTTCTAAGTCAGAGCAGCCGCTCCGTCACGCTGTGTTGGCGCAAACCGCCGGGTGACGGCGGCCGGGACGTCCTGGGCTACAAGGTGGAGAGGAAAATCCCGGGCGTTGGCTGGCAGTCCTGCACCGAGGGCCTCATCCAAAACACGGAGCTCACCGTGGATGGCCTGGCCCCGGGGGAGCCCTACAGGTTCCGAGTGTCCGCCGTCAATCCGGCTGGGGCCAGCGAGGCGATGCACTTCCCCCAGATGGTGCGGCTAGGTGAGGATGGACACGGGCCCCAGCGAGGACTGCAAGCTCCTGCAGAGCCTAGATTTTGCATGGCATGCCCGCTTCACCCATTCCAGGCATCTCCCGGTGCAATATCTTTCAGTGCTTGGCTGCCAACACAACAGAGGAGGAAGAGCTTGGGATGGAAAAGTCGTTCTGGGCTGCTGTGAGCAACGCCTGCTGCGTTTTTGGCACTCAGCACTGATTTCCTCCAAACTGCATCTGGCTGTCTTGCAGCCTGCACTGCATCATCCATGTGCTGGCCCATCACCGTGGGTTTCTTACACTGCATCCATGTGATGGCCAGCCACCATGAGTGTCTTTCCTGGTGGAGCTAGGGTGGAATGAGTGAAAAAGGGCATGCTGGAATGTGTTTGGGGTAACCAAGACCATGACTGTGGTGGGCAGTGTTGTCTTCTTCACCCATCTTTCTCCTTTTTTTTGTTCTTCTTATGCGGTTTTTTTTAAAGAATCCCCACAAAGAAATTCTGGAGGACACAGTTCCTTTGCTGTGTGATGATGAAACTTCGGAAGCTACAGTGGGATGGGGAGCCCCTCTCTGAGTCTTTCTTTTCTTGCAAATCTTTCTCTGGTATCACTCATCTAAATTCCTCAAAATGAGTATAATGATTAAAAAAACCACTTTTTTGCTTAAGGTTCAGGCACACAATGACATTTTTTTGCGACGATAACTGCTGCCAGTGCTGGACCCTGATGACTCTGCACATGCTGACTTTGTCAACAATTAGGCAGCAATCCCCTCACCCTGGTGAAATGTGCAGAGAGGAAGGTAACCCTGAGACATGTGCTGCTTCTCAGAGCCCAACACTGTCTTTTACATCCCAGCCAACATCTCTGAGTTTAATGTGTTTTTCTTTGAGTTATCATGGTTGTACAAACAGCATTCCATTGGTAGACATCCTTCCAAAGTAAAGAAGATGCAGGGAATTCGGGGGTTTAAATTATTTATGCTTTTTGATAAATTTTACTCTTCCTAAGATAGCATAAATATATATATATATATTTTATTTCAAGGCGGAGGAATTCTGCTTTAAATAATCTCTTTTCATTCCATGTATTGTTTCTTTTTTGTCTCACATCATAACTCCTTCACTTCAAAACATTTAATAAGATCTAGAAATCTGTAAAACTTCTTTTATACTGGTGATGGGTAAATGAAGACCAGCAAACAAACACAGGAATGTGGAAAATGCAACCACTTCTGCATGTATATGATTAGATGGAGCTTGTTTAAGCACTGGGAGAGCTTGGAAAGTTGTTTTGATGTTATCTTTAGAAATGCACACTTTGGATGCTGCCAGTCTTTTTTTTTTCCCCTTTGGTTGTCTACAACAGCTGAAAAATCTGTAAATGATGGATGGGATTCTTGGATACTTTACGGAGTGAAGTGCCTTAAAGCCAGATGATAATTTGTTCTTTGTGTTAATTTCCTTTATTTTTGTAATTGCAGAGCCTCCAGTTACGGTCACCCAACCCTTGGTGGGTGGATCTGTCTCGGAAGGGGGGGTGGCTCGCCTGGAGTGCACATTATCAAGTAAAACTGAGGAGAAAGTCACTTGGTTCAAGGGAAAAGAACAAATAAAAGCTGGAGGGAGATACGAGATCCTCTCTGATGGAACGAAGCAGATACTCATTATCCATGGATTTAAACCTGAGGATCAGGGCAGCTACACCTGCATGGCTTCGCCAGAAGTCAAATCTGTTGCCAGCCTGTGTCTTGAAGGTATGGAATGTGCATTGGGGTGTTAAATCAGGTCTGGTATGGACATCCAGGGGCATCTTCACAGCTTGGACTGGAATTAATTTTCTTTTACAAGCTATGATAACAATCCAGAAGGAATTGTTATTTTCCCATTTGATGTTGCCCAGTATGTTCCTGCGTCCCAAACAGTTTTGAGTTGCTCAGATTAGAGTTTCTGGAGACAGATATGTAAGGTGTGACACTATTGTCTCTACACAAATTTTTGGTGCCTTTTGAGATGCTTTAGGGTATTCTGTCGGTGTTCCAGACAACCTGGAGCATCTCAAAAGGGACTGGGCAACATGTAGAGGCCTGTGAATGTGTCCCTGTCACCTTCAGACTTAGGTACATCCAGCCAAGCAGGTGTGTCCGTGTGAGAGGGCAGTCTCAGGTCCCAGCACAGCCACTGGAGATCTGTTCAGGACACACAGGGAAGCCCTTTATATCTGGGAGATAGGATGAGTCTGGGTAGCTTTCCACTGGCAGTCTTAACAACCAGTTCATCAACTGCAACATTTAAAAGGGCAGAAATCTATTTATTCGGTTCAAATGTGCAAGGAATAAAAAATAATAATAAAAAAGTTGTTTGGTAATGTTTTATGTGCATGCATAGAATTGCAGGATTGCTGAGGTTGGACAGATCTTCTGAAGATGGTGTGGTCCATCCTCCTCCTCAAAGCTTGGTCAGCTAGGACGAGTTCACCAGGACCAGATTCAGTTATATCAACTTCCCAGAGAGGGTGTGAAGTCTCCTTCTCTGGAGATATTCAAAATCCATCTGGACACTGAATAATGTGATCTAGGGGACTGTGCTTGAGCAGGGAGGTTGGGCTAGATGATATCCAGTGGTCCTTTACAACCTTCCCCATCCTGTGATTCCATAAATCCCCATTTTGTTCTCAGTACAATGCTTAGTTGAATAGCACTGAGACTCTCCTGTAGAACATTTCCATGTGCTTTCTCAAAACTCACAGATATTTAACTTCTCATCTGTTCAATTCCCTGCAGTTCCCACAGTGTCGATGCTGAAGGAGATTGCCAGGGAAGCTCCCCCTGCCAGCCGGGCTGAAGAGCTGGTGGATGGACACATCCAGCCCAGCCTGCCCCCTGAAGCTGCCCAGGAGGGAGATCTTCACCTCCTGTGGGAAGCCCTGGCCAAGAAACGCCGTATGAGCCGGGAGCCCACCTTGGATTCCATCAGCGAGGTGCCTGAGGAGGATGAGAAGCTTCAGAAGCTGAGGAAGGAGGAAGCAGAGATGTCTCACTACTACTCGGAGGAGTACTCCACATGTGACGAGCTGGCCAGGACAGGAGAGGCAGATTTCTCTTTCACGAGCTCTGATGATGAGTCTAGAGCTGGGACTCCTTCCCTGGTAAACTACCTCAAGAAAGCTGGGAAGAAGAGCATCAGTGTCACTAGCAAGGTTCAGTCCACCTCCACAGGAAAATTATGGAAACAGTGGGAGACATCCACTGTGGAGACCACTGTGGCTACCACAACTGCTCAGCCAGCTGAACCAGAGCTGCCAGATTTAGATGATCCCTCCATGAACAAAGCGGCTGTGAAGATCCAAGCTGCTTTCAAAGGCTACAAAGTCAGAAAAGAGATGAAGCAACAAGAGTGCCCAGTGTTTACTGAGACCTTCAAAGACTTCTCCGGAGAGCCTGGCAGCACCCTGCACCTGGAGTGTGTGGCCCACAGCAAAACCGACATGAACGTCCGCTGGCTGAAAGATGGGAAGGAGCTCTCGGATGGTCGTTACTACCACATAGACAACTACAGCGATGGCACCTGCTCCTTGATTATCGCCGGCCTGGACAGGAAGGATGCAGGTAAATACACCTGTGAGGTATCCAACAAGTTTGGCAAGGCCTCACACAGCGCTAAGGTGGCGGTTGGCACTCAGGAGCCTCAGGTTCTTCCTAAGGAGAAGCGGAGCAAGCAGAGCACTGACAGCGAGACAGAGAGCTCGTCTGGCAGCGAGCTGGACGACGCTTTCCGAAAAGCAGGAAGGAGACTGCACAGGCTCTTCAGGGCCAAGATCTCCACGGAGATCTCTGATGTGGAGGAAGAGCTCTTCGTCAGCGCAGATGAAGGGGACATAGACGTGGTTGACCACCAGACGTACCGTGAGGATGACCAGTACATATACATCAAGTTTGAAATCATGTCTGAGGCCAAAACAGCCGCCACACGTTTCAGAGAGATGTTTGGTGCTCTGGGAATTCCAGTGGAGATTGACATCTTGGAACAAGGCCCTAAAAAAATTGAATTGCGCATTGGGAAGGCATCACCTCCCACCCTTGGGAAGTTTGCACCTCCGGTAGCGAGACCTCCACCACCTTTGCTGACTTCTGACACAGGTAGGGAAAGCAAACCTTGTTTATTCCTTGGAAAAGACAGTGGGAACACGTCACAAAATCATTTTTTCACTCTCAAGCAGATTTTTTTTTTTTTAAAGTTTGGTGCTGATATTTTTATGAAAGCTTTGCACTTTCAGAAGAAATAATAATTTTTTTATTCTTTTTCATTCTGAGAGAGAGTAGGCACATTGCTGGGGGGGTTGCAATGTATTGACTTCTCATGCTAGAAATGCCACCTACTACAACATGACCATAAATACTATTATTATTTTCTTAAATGAATTATGTAGGGTTTGCAATGGCTCTGAGGGAGACAAGACATTTTGGGCAAGGAGAGGAGCAGGGACAATATATTATTGTCAGCTGTGGTATTGCTGTGCTAATGAAATATCTTCATAGTGCTAGGGAGTTTCTTGACTCTTTTCTAGAGAAAAGATTACTCTGCAATTAAAAAACTGGAAACCAGAAGCCTGGCTAGCAGGGGGCCTAAAACCTAGCTTTAGATAGAACCAAACTTTTCTTTCTTCTCTCCAACCACCCCAACTGTAGCCCCCATGTTCATGACCGAGCTCCAGAACCAAGAGGTCCAGGATGGGTACCCGGTGAGCTTTGACTGCATCGTCATCGGCAAACCCTTGCCCACGGTTCGCTGGTTCAAGGACGGCAAAGCCATCGAAGAAAACGACCACTACATGATCAACGAGGACCAGGAAGGGTGCCACCAGCTGATCATCACCGCCGTGGTGCCCACGGACATGGGCGTCTACCGGTGCCTCGCTGAGAACAACATGGGGGTGGCTTCAACCAAGGCTGAGCTTCGTGTGGACTGTAAGTCTCAAAATCGCCGTAGGAAAACCAAGGAATTTTTTTTTTTTTTTTTCTTTCCCCAAAGAAAGCACCGTTTGCGTTTTGAAGTGAAACGTTTTGACCACAAAATTTTCACTTGCAAACCTCTTGGGGGTTCAGCTGGGTTTTGCCAGCTCCAAGGCAAGGTTCAGAGCAAAGCTTTTGGGGTGAACAGAGGTGTTTTCCATAATCCAGGGGTGTGCAGTACAATATAAAATCCACCTGCCAGTCACTCAAATTAGTAAGGGAACTAAAATCAGTAAGAACTATTTAAGCAACAAAAGTAGTTTCAAAACTCAGATTATTCAAGACCTATCCTTTTCCATTTAACAGTGACCAGCACGGACTATGAGACAGCAGCAGATGCAACAGAGACATCATCTTACTACAGTGCCAAGGAATATATTTCAAGGTAAGGTATGGAACTCTGGCTCTAACCTCTGACTTGGTGAGATCAATCTGTGTATTTATGTCAGGGCTGGGTTTGCTGTGTTAAGCAGTCCCAAGTTAATGCCATAAAGGAGCATCCAGCCCAGATGAGATGCAACAACTGCAGAGCCGCACATTTATCATAGGCAGACTTGCTCTGGAGCCTTCAGGCAAGCCAGAGTACTTCCTCAAGGGATCACTCTGGTACTTTTAATGTCCAATGGTGCCGAGTCTTTTCTCAGGATGCCAAAACCCACAGACTGAATCTACCTAAAATAGGTCTTTCTGATGCCTAACTCTTACCTGGCGTCCTGATTTTCTTCCTTCTAATTCCAATCGCTGCTTAGCCGAGAACAAGAGGAATCGACCACTGAGGAGGAGCAGTTGCCCCAGATCTTTGATGAGCTTCATGATATTCATGTGGCACCTGGAGCATCACTGGCTAAATTTCACCTGAAGGTGAAAGGTGAGTGGATCCCATGGCATTGTCAGTTTTCCAGGTCTGATATCAAGTTGAAGTGCTGGACAAGGTTTTCCAAGGTGCTCTTCTGCAGCTGTGATGCCAGGCTGAGCACCTTGCACCACTTTTGCACAGATGAGTTCATGCTGCTGAGCAGAGACTGTTGGAGCAGACTCAGGCAGATTAAGTTCCTCCTTTTGTTTCCATATATCCAGCCATAATGACAGGCACATGCTTCTGAAAACCGAATTCTGGATTCCTCTGAGCACAGGAGCAATAAGGAATAATAATCTTGACATTATTATTGTTATCATTGTTAATAACTATCATTATATATTACATATATTTATATGACATAAATAACTATATCAAGTATGATGTATTAATAATAATAATATTATAAATAAATATAAAGTCAGTCTCCTTCATTCTCTCCAATAAATGAAGCAGTCATGGACTTGCCTTCCTCTATTAAGGGGTTGCTCATGCAACGTAAAAACTGCAAAACCCTCCCTCTGGTGTTGACTCTGGTAGGGAGAGGTAGGGATTTTCCTGTTTTCTCCTGCTGCTGTCTATAAAAATTATGAGAAAACATTTGGCTTCAACATTTCTCCTTGTGAACCTTTCAAATCAGACCTACGTGTTGAGTTTTCAACCTCCAAGACATTTGCACATGCAGACAATATGGGGAGTGCCAGAAGCTGAGGAGACAGGAAAGAATTTTAACAGATAAATCAAATTTAATGCATTTTAAAGCATTCTTAATTGGTTAAACCCTTTAAACAGGAGCCCTGGTAAACAACCCTTGAAACAGCAGAGGATCTGGCAGTTTGGAGATGCTCCCAAATCAGTGTTGCCAATGAATTTTGTTCTGTGTCTGCAACTACTCCTCACAGGGTACCCTCAGCCTCGTCTCTATTGGTTCAAAAACGGGCAGCCCCTAAAGGCCTCGGATCGTATCCTCAAGACTGACAGGCAGGAATTCCACTCCCTGGAAATCCGTGACGTCACCAAAGCAGACGCCGGCCAGTACTTGATATTTGTCATCAACTCTGCTGGCTCTGCGTATTCCTCAGCCAGGCTGGTAGTCAAAGGTGGGCATTGCTCTATTTTGGGCCATTCCAGAGGCTCTTACCATTTTGTATAGTTTTATTTTACTGAGGAAACCTCCCAAGGTAACTCGGGTGAGGTGGGGAAGTCTGCAGGTAAAAGATGATGTGCTTTACTCTTGGTTCACCTATGAATTTACTGTTCAAGAAGATGATGATGCCACTTCTCTGTGGTCTTCTCTGTTGTTTCATAAACAGGTGTTTTGTTCTTGCCCATCCTCATTAACCTTAAAAGTTAATTTCATTAAGACTTAAGGACTCTTACAAATCACACCAATATTTCTGTGTAATATCTCCACTGGAGTCACTCCGAGAGCTTTTTTGTGCAACTCCTGGATTGACACTGATTTGTGTTTGTGATGTTGCTTTTTCTTGTGTTCCAGATCCTTATGAGAAAGAAGACCCATCCAAAACAGGTGAGAGAAGCCACAGCAGGTGAGAACAGAAGCCCCAGGAATTTTTCAGTCTAAGCTCACTGTGCTTCATCAATAATATTATTTTCAGATTCCCATGAGCAGCTGACACCACCAAGATTCCTTGAAAGATTTACAAACAAGAAGGTGAAAAAGGGTGCAAGCATCACATTATCCGTGAAAGTTGAAGGTGAGCAGAAATCTCATCTCTCTGAATAACACTTGACACGTGTAACTTCACAAGACATTCTTCTCTCTCTGTCCCCAAGTCATTGTAACCTCATTTCCTGTATATGAAGTCTGGGATTCTACTCCCAACTTACATTTCTTACAAAGACACTTCACAGTAAAGCATCTTATTTTTCTCGACCTCCATTTTTCTGGATGTAAAAATTGAAATCGGGGACAATGACACTTTGTATTATGATGCATGTTGACCACTAATTGTATGGTGATTGACAATTTTGGTTTCACATAAAGATTTAATGTCTTTATGGGCGTGCTGTAAAATGGTTTATCCTCCTTTATTGCATATTATGCCTGATATTGTTGGGAAAGTGCCAGAAAATGGATCAAAATAGCATTTTTTTTCACATCAAGGCTCATATTTTTAAGGGAGGAACACGAACAGGAAGACAAAAGCTTATTTCACCAAATTTCCTTTAGGACATCCACCACCAACAATCACTTGGATGAAAGAAGAGTCTCGGGAAGACATCCTGTGGATCAAACCAGACACTCCTGGGTACAAACTTGCCAGTTCCAACATGCACCACAGCCTGATCCTGTTGGATGTCAAGAAGAAGTACAGTGGAGCTTACACGTGCATTGCCACCAACAAGGCTGGCCAGTCCATCTGCACTGCCAACCTGGAAGTTGCAGATGGTAAATCTTTGCTACAACACAGATTTCTCTATATTTCCCTTTTAAGACGTGCCAAAGGAAAAACAAACAAACAAACCACAAGTGCGACTGTTAAGGAAATTATCCAATCACACCCCAAAAAATTGCATTTTCTCAAGAGCGGCTGTGATTTTGCTTGTCTTGAAAATGGTTACACTCTTTACTTCTATAGTATTTTAAATTTTAGAATCTGGCTTGTTTTAACAGCAGCATCTTTTCTGTATAAACAGAAGGCAAGTCTAAGGAACAACTAAATTAAGCACAAATTTAAAAAAAATTAAAGACAGGCAATATAAAGTAACAGGAAGAAGTCACCTTTTGAAAAATTATTTTGAGTGCTTCACTCTGTTGAGGTATTTTGGGTTGTATTAGAGTTATTTGATTTTTGTAGAGCTTTCCAAGGCTCTTTTAAATATGGGAGAAAAACAAATATGTACTGGGAATAGGGGCAGAGCTGTGAAGGATTCAATTTTTCTGTTATCCTGCCTTGCATCCCAGATTTTTATTGTACTGAGAGCTGCTGGAGCATAACTTGAGCAGTGTGGAGAAATGGGGCAATTATATATTTTCCACAAACAGGGAGAGGAGGAAACCATTGCTATCAGAGGATTGGGAATGTATATCCCAGGTGATGAGCTGCTGCAGTGCTCCCAGTAATGCACGTCTAGAAAATGTGCCTGCATTAAATACCTAAAAAAGGGCATTCTGTGCCTTCTGTCCTCTAATGATAAACCCCAATCTTGCAGTGAAAGAGGCTGAAGTCCTGACCCAGGAGCGTGTGATGGTGTCAGAAGCCATCATGACCACCCTGGGGTAAGTGATTGGATGTGCAGGAGAAGGGGGAATGTGTTCCTCATTTAGCTCTCCTTACAACCCATTTCATAGTGACTTTTAACACTCTGCTTTATTTTCTTTTTTTTCAGAACTATTCAATCCTCTGAAGGTAAGAGAACCTGTTTTCTCTCTCTTCTTCCTGTCCTCCATATCTACAGCTGAGACTGTCAATGCATTTCATGTATCCACTCATTTTTGTCCAGTTTTCTTGAAATTGTCTGAAATGTTGGAACCTTTCAGGACTGCTCGCTGTTCAAGGGTGAATTATTTAGATGAACTGAGAGCAAGCACAGTTTTAAAAACAGGAGAAGGGAAAAAAATTAACCCTTCCTTCCACGGAAGCTTTTATTACTCAAAAAGACATGAATTGTCAATAACACTGGCAGCTTAATAACAAATTCTCCTTTTTCCAGGGGACCTTGAAGCTGGCAGAGAAGGTGTGCCCAAAAGCCCTATTTCATTAGCTGATGTTGGCTCAGAAGAGTTCTTCCAGAAACTCACCTCACGTATCTCAGAAATGGTATCTGCAAAAATAACTCAGGGTAAGGAATCTGGAAAACACAGTTTAATTACAGTAGGAAAAAAAAAAAAGCAATCTCTTTTTTTTAGTTTTTGTTTAATTATAAGTGAGATTTATGTAACAGGTTTTGAGACAGCCATTCCAAATAAGCAAATGAGCATTTGTCAGTGCTTAGGGGTACAAAATTTTAGTAGGAGTCCATCCAACCTGCACATATCAGTCTAGAATTTTGAACTAGAAAAAAAGCTATTGCAGTAAATTGTAAAAATAGAAGTGTATTTTGCATATCCTTAGGTATTTTGAGTTCCTCAGATATTCATCACTCCTAAATCAGAAAGCAGTCCTCTCTTCTGTACTTCCCACATGTTCAAGTTTTAGCTCACAGTGGAATTTTAAAATCAAATTAAGGCTGAAAACTCCGTGCACAGCTCTGTAGTAATCCAGTGATTTGTTGAGTTGAATGAAAATTCTGGTTTGTATCTGTCCTGATTATCTTGTAGAAAAAGTTTAACTTGGAGCAAAAATAGAGGCATTAACTCTCCAACAAATATTCTTGCAGCACAGCAGCAATACATGCAACAGCAATTGGCTGCAACACCGTGGATTAAAACATCCAAATTTTTCATTTAATCCTAAGTATCAATAGGAAATCACACTAAATATTACTGCGAATGCTCTTCCTAGGAAGAAGAAAAATTGATAGATTTGGTTCATGTTTAAATTGGGGATACTTATTTAACACTTTGCTGTTGCTCTGCTTTTCAGCTAAACTTCGAGTACCGGGTGCGGAAAGCGATGATGAGTCAAGAACTCCCTCTGCGTCTCCTCGCCATGGACGATCCAGACCTTCATCCATTGCTCAGGAATCCTCCTCTGAATCTGAAGATGGGGATTCCAGAGGGGAGGTATGAGATCTTTATGGACAAGTTAGGCACAAGGAGAAAACTAAACTCAGAGTGACCAACCTGCTATGGTGTAGGGATCTCCATCCTTTTTTGTGATATAATTCAGTTTTGTAGGTTTATTTAGTAGTTAAATGCTGTGTCTGTGACACAGAGCACAGAGAATCAAATTCTAATGTTCACCCTGTGATCCTGAACAAGTCATTCTACTCAACATGGTCCAAACATACCCATGAGTTGGCACCTCTTGCTTTCATGGCTGAGCTTCAGAAAGTCAGAACTCAATTTTCTGTGGCCTTGGATAGAGCTGGCCAGAGGAATCTTGTCAGGAAGTTCTTCATGAGGGAAATGAAGAGCACAAAGTGACTGTATTTTCGTGCCTGCAGATCTTTGATGTCTACATGGTCACTGCTGACTACGTGCCCGCGGCTCCGGACAAGGAGACCATCACCCTGAAGGAAGGACAATATGTGGAAGTCCTGGATTCAGCTCATCCTCTGAAATGGCTGGTCAGGACTAAACCCACGAAATCGAGTCCCTCTCGTCAGGGTTGGGTGTCTCCAGCTTATCTGGACAAGAAATTAAAGGTGACTGATCATGTTTGGTTATTTCTCATTTAAAATTCCTTGTTCCTGTTGCAGTTTAGAGCCATCCCTTTTGCAAGGAGTGATGGAGGAGGGTGTGTTGTTGAAGGGGTCTGGAACCAGGTTGTACTTTTCCATGTCTTTACTAGACAATATTTCTAGTCTGCGCAGGGGTTTCTGGGTTGGAAAGACCTAAAAACTCCCCAGTACAAAAGAAATTTCATACTGGTTTAGTAATTGTTGAACTAAACAGGACTGTGAACACATGACAGATATTCCTCAGTACGTATAGATAAAAGCACTGTCCACTTCCAAGAATTATTTTAATTTTTTTTCCTAATATTGTAGTTGTCACCAGAGTGGGGAACAACAGAAATGCCAGAGTTTCCTGGCGAGTTTGTTTCCGAAGATGAATACAAAAGGAAGCTAAGGTGAGCTCATGTTATTTGGTATTTGCACCTTTGGATTTTCCTGCCTTTTGAACCACCTGTATTTTGTGATTGATTTCAGCCTAGGAAAATTCCAGGCAATTGAGACCACAGAATCCTAGAATGGTTTGGGCTGGAAGGGACCTTAAATGCCATCTAGAGTCAATGAGTCCCATGGGCAGGGACACCTTCCAGTGGCCACATCCATCCANTGTGATGATTTTTCTGTGATTTCTTTCTTCCTCTCTGTCTCCCCTTCAGCGTTCTCATTCAGGAGCTGTTGATCTCAGAGGAAGATTACATTCAAGATTTACAGTTCCTCCAGACTCATCACCTGAGGTACACGGAGACCTGTCCCAGTGTGCCAGGAGCTGTTGCCAGTCAGAAATCCACCATCTTCAGGAATATTGATGACA
This sequence comes from Tichodroma muraria, assembly GCA_013390105.1. Lineage (NCBI taxonomy): Eukaryota > Metazoa > Chordata > Aves > Passeriformes > Sittidae > Tichodroma > Tichodroma muraria. Next base: position 24,930 of record WAAG01090074.1, read on the forward strand.
TTGGCCGCTTCCATTCCAGGTGGGCATTCCCAAATGCCTTCATTGGAGACCAAAG
>WAAG01090074.1:25061-38622 GCA_013390105.1 Tichodroma muraria
TATTATTATTATTATTATTATTATTGATATTATTATTATTTACTATTATTAATTACTATTACTTTTATTATTATTACTACTATTCTTACTATTATTCCTGATGTGGAACACTGGCAGTGCTGAGGTGCAAGGGAATTGATGCTCCTTTCAGGAGGGTAAATGATAGCACAAGGTTAGGACTTCCATAATCCCCTTCAGAGTTTCAAGGCTTCCTGTGTCCAGCTTTTTTCTTACTCTTTTAAGTGAATTTAACTGAGAAACAGTGAATTATGTTAAGAAGGCAGCAAGTTCTTACAGGCACTTCAGTGGTGTCTTCACAGAGACATTCATTCACGTAAAACTGGTTTCAGCATCCATGAATTTCAGGACACCTTCTGCTATCCCAGGTTGCTCCAAGCCCCATTCAGCCTGGCCTTTAACACTTCCAGGGGCATCAACAGCTTTTCTGGGGAATTCTGTGCCAGGGCTTCACCACTGTCACAAGGAAGAATTTCTTCCTGATATCCCACCTAACCCTGCCCTCTGTCAGTTTGAAGCCATTCCCCCTTGTCCTGTCCTCCAGGCCGTTGTCCAAAGTCCCCCCACACCCATCCCAGCTAAGAGGAATGGCGTCATGCTGGGTGAGGAGGCACTGAGGAGTTTAATGCTAGTGTGGCAACATCCCTTATTTCCCCATCATTTCCCTCAACCTGTGTTAACCTGACATCTCCTGGTTCAGTCTGGCTGCTGGGGCTGTGTTTTAGCCTCATTCCAGCACCTTCTCCTCAGATGTCCTTTGCTCCTGCCCCCACAGTGTCTTCCTCAGGAGCTTGCAGAGCTGTGACACTGATGATGACGTGGCCATGTGCTTCATCAAGCACGAAGCAGAGTTTAACAAGTACATCCAGTACCTGGTGGGAAGGGTCCAGGCAGAGTCAATTGTTGTCAGCAAAGCTGTCCAGGATTTCTACAAGGTAAGGCAGCAGCCAAAGCAGCTGTGGAAAATTCATCCTGTAGCCCACTGCATCAAGAAATGCAGTTGTTAATCATAAATGTGAACCTCAAAAGGATTTGTAATATCTTTTGCTAAATATAATAATTTTTAGTTCACTTTCTAGCTTTTTCTAGTAAGTAATATGGGAATGTATTTACATATTCTTATGCATTTATTAATATTATAAAGATTATACAGACATGAATGTGGCTGTGTTTATGTAATTGTAATTAAGGGAGATTTTAAAGGTCATCACATCATAAGATGAAGAGAACCACATAAATCATAAATATAGATAAGCAAATCTTGTTTCTCTGCTCCAGCTACTAAGGATTTTTTCTACTGCTCTTTATAGCAACCTTTCCTTGTTATTCCATGCATTTTTTCAGAGATACACAGATGAATTTGTAACTAATGAAGATCCCTCACAGCCACTTATCCCACCACTGCAGCACTACCTGGAAAAACCCATAAACAGGATCCAGCAGTACCAGACATTAATTAAGGTAAAGAGATGTTGTTACAGGTTTATGTTCTGCTCTGAGCAGCTTGTGCAGAAAAAAAAATTATTTTTATTTCCTATTTCTTGGCTTCCTTCTGATGCAACTACAATTGAAAACTGCTTGAGTAAATAAGAGATTAATCATCACCAGTGGTGGTGTTCCCTAAATAGTTTTGTAAATGTAAATCCAGGTGGACGTTCACAGGATCCAACCCCATAAAACTCAGTGAATTTTATCTTTAAATATATGTAAAAATATATATTATATGTATAATATAATATTTGACTACATGGATGACATATATGAATTTGCTTCAAACTCAGTGACATTTATGTTATAAAATTAAGCAGTTTCCATGTCTAAGATAATGACTTACCACTTATTTTACTTATGTTTTATACTGATATTATAGTAAGATAAAATTCTTGTTTTCTGTAAAGCTTTGCCCCATTCTACCACCCTGAAATATTTTGTCTTTCAGGCTTGCATTTGTTCTACTGTCTTAAACCATAAGCAAACATTTCAGAGCAGTATTTTAAACAGTATTTTCATGGGAAATAGCACTAGGATATTCAGGAAGAAAATAATAATGGGAAAATATTTATGTATTCTAGTGTTGTATAAATGAGCAGTTTGACTATTTTGAAGAACTTTCTACTATTGAACAAATTCTTGCATGCGAACACCAACATTTTTAAGGGTCTCTTGGAAGAGCATAGGCATTTTCCATGCCTTCATTGCTGAAAGAGAGGAACAGGAACATATGTGGGAACAACAGGGAAAATGCCATTTCATGAATTTCATAAATTTCATAAAAATTTCAAAATGCCATTTTTCCAACCTCTCTTTTTTATTAATCTAATGTTGACTCAGCACGGCCACATGAATTCCTTGTCCTCTGGTACTGTGAGGGTAAGAAGAAGAGAAATGCAGTGGGAACATTTAGGATCACTTTGGAATTTTTGGTCTTCAACCACCGAAGCATATCTGGTGTTTGTTTCAACTTTATTGTTGTTTAATACCAACTGATGTTAGGAAAAGCCAGACTGGTTAATCTTTAATACTGCTAGAATAGGTAGGAAAGAAAAGACTTTGTTATTTGAGAAGCACATGGTGAAAAATGGGATAGAAGTTGCTCGGGTGAAAGAGCCAGAGCAGATATTGAGAAACTCTTTGGCTCCGAAGGAACTGCTTTTTTTCTCTCTTATTGTCCCCTAATATTTTCTTCATTCACCTACAGGAATTAATCCGAAACAAGGCCAGAAACAGCCAGAACTGCACTTTGCTGGAGCAGGCCTATGCCATTGTGTCTGCCCTCACACGAAGAGCAGAGAACAACCTCCACGTCTCACTCATTGAGAATTATCCAGGGACCTTGGAAAGCCTTGGGGAGCCCATCCGGCAGGTAACTGGAATTTCCCAGTCACTGTTGGTTCCATGTCTGCCCTCGCCAGTTTCTAAGGAGCCTTAATTCTTAGAAGAAAATCATTTAGAAGTTATATCTGAAAGAGATGATTTTCTTGCTTCACTTCCTGCCACCCAGAAATGGGTGTTCCAGCTCCACTGAGGTTTGAAACACCAGAGCATGGATGCTTATGGAGTAATTCACACATAATGCAGTTATTTGCCTTTGTGACCTGCTCATCAAACAGCAACAAAATTGTTCTGGGCCCCTACAAGATCTAAAAGGGTTTTAGTTCTTCCTCTCATATTATTGGGAAGCAACACGGAGCAGCTCCTGGAGTTCCTGGCATCAACATTCCCATGTGCTCCCCCAGGTTTATCCATGAACCAGGTGTGTGGCTTTTTAGATGACACAGCTATTAGGACACTTTAGTTTAAGACTTCCAACACCCTCACTCAAATTCCTGTTTCTTTATAGATTTACTGTGTTATACCAGGCAAGTCATTTATTGTGACTGTATCCAATGTTTTCCATGGGAATCACAGTGTGTTGCTGAGTGGAGTGGTAAGGCTAAATTACAGTGATACCGTGGTGGGCATTCATCTCTCCACATTTAGGCATCCAAAAAGTGTCCAGTCACACCTCTTGAGGGTTTACTTCTCCCTAGGGATGCCAGGGGAAACCCACGTCACTAATTGAGCTGTCTGTGTTTGAAGGTGTGTGAAATGAATGTCCTGCTCTGGTGAAGGTGACCAAATTATCATATAAAGTGTCTGTATAGCACAAAATATGATTTTCCTTTAATATTTTCAAGACTGTTTCTACCTGGTGAGGGCTCTATTTTTATGGCACCAAATAATACCATTTAAATGCAGATGTAATGACAACCACTGGCTGTGCCTGTGTCTGATGAGTCACCTTTAGCATTAGAAACAATCTGCTGTGCTTTGACAAACCAGAGATACATCAGGGGACGATGCAACAGGAAACATTTGTTATCTGGGCACTGAAAAATGACGGTGAGATGTAACTGTGGTAATTATTCCAGATGTATCACTATGTGCTCTTCCTTCTTTTTCCTATCAGGGCCACTTCATTGTGTGGGAAGGAGCTCCAGGAGCTCGAATGGCATGGAAAGGACACAAAAGACATGTTTTCCTCTTCAAAAATTATATTGTGATCTGCAAGCCAAAGCGAGACACAAAGACAGACACCTACAGCTACATCTTCAAGAACATCATGAAGGTCTGATAACTTTATGCTCACATAAAGCACTTCTCTGTCAATTAAAGCTTTGCTTTTATATCCAGCTTGGACATTCTTCTAATCCTTCTGAGCTATTTCTTTGCTTCAAAAAGTCTTTGAAGCAAAAGTAAAATCTACATTTATCCCAAAATATCTTTTTTAAACCTCTCAGAAACATGTCAGAAACCATCAGGGTGGACTTTTACCATGCAGCAAGGAGATTACAAGTACAAGCATTTATTTATCTCTGTTGCCTCATTTAATTAACAGCATAAATATATTATATTGATGTGATTTTGCTGCCTACAATATTTTCTTGCATTTGTAAATCTCTGGTTTTGGCAGTCTGTAATATTGGGAGTAAATTAGAAGGAATCTTATTTGCTAAATTCCATCAGGTTCTCTCTGCTGGTTATATCCTTTCCAGACACCAATTCCTGTTCAGAAATGGAAAAATTCAGAGGATTTGACCCACTCATCTTCAGACATTCAGGGTTAAAACTGCCAGAAATTGAGAAAAGAGTTTTCACAAGGCAGGAGATGCTCAACTCCACTAAAAACCAGCCAACCAACAAAAAAACCCATGGAGTTCTTGACCAAGCCCAACCAGGACCTTCTGAAAGTCCTTATCTCTGTCCTCATCAGTATTCATAGGCAGATTTTATTTTCTAAGAAAAATAAAACGGAAGCATTTCCATGCTTTGTCCAGAGACCTCCTATTCTCTATTTTTTTCCACGTTGCCTGGGCCCAGCCCTTCAGGGACAGTGTGTTTCACCCTCGGGATAACTTTTAATGCTGGACTTTGTTTTCCTGAAAAATTAATGCCAGGAAAACGTTGGTTTGGCAAACAGAAAATCAAATATAGCAGGGAAAATAACTCTCAAAGTATCTCTGATTGCTCTTCAGCCAAAGCCATGTTGCATTGCTCACGCGATCGGAAAAATCTTTGAAGGAAGCGCAGATTACCCCATTTCGCTGTTGGGAATTCCTAAAAAACACAGGATTTGTGGTGACCTTCTTGCCCTTTCTGTCACTCAGCTGAACAACATAGACGTGAACGACCTGGTGGAAGGGGATGACCGTGCCTTTGAGATCTGGCACGAGCGGGAGGACTTGGTGCGCAAGTACCTCCTGCAGGCGCGAACCGTGAACATCAAGAACTCCTGGGTGAAGGAGATCCTGGGCATCCAGCAGCGCATCAGCGAGCCCATCTGGAGTAAGTGTGGCACAACACAACCCAAATCTCACGTTGTTTTTTTCCTGGATGGTCTCTTTGATTCGTATAAAAGAGGGAGAGAAGCTGCTTATGGTCATTACGTGTGGGAGCAGGTCCAGGGAGGGGATTCTGCCCCTCTGCTCTGCTCTTGTGGGATCCCACCTGCAGTGCTCTGTCCAGCTGGGGGTCTCCAATATGAAACGGACATGGAGCTGCTGCAGTGAGTCCAGAAAAGGCCATGAAGATGATCTGAGGGTTGAAACACCTCTCCTGGAGGAAAGGCAGGGAGAGTTGGGGTTGTACCCTGACCCAGAGTCCTACACACACCAGTACAAATGACCCTGTGGCTTCGCTGGGTTCCAGACTCTTTACTCGACTCCTGGCTTACATTGCTCTATCTTTGCACTTGGGTTTGCTTTGGAATTTTGAATGGTCATTAAGGTTTCATCATTCTCAGTGTCATTTGAGATTCCACCAATTTTCAATCCACAAAATCCATCAACAGGGATATTAAATTTTTATTTTCCGGGTATAAGCTACAAATGGTGTCCACTATAGCCTAAGGATATTTGGCATCTTAAAATGCCAGAACAGCATTTAATTTAGACCACACACAATGAAAACAAGTCTGGGCACTTCATTTGTGTGCCTTTAGTGAGGTGTTTTAGTGAGGAAGACTATCAGAATAATTTTGTATGATTTCATATGGCAGCAATGGGTTAAAATAAAAGTCACTTAATAAAGGAACAGGTTGCCCAGAGAAGCTGTGGCTGCCCCATCCCTGGAAGTGTCCAAGGCCAGGCTGGATGGGGCTCAGAGCAGCCTGGGATAGTAGAAGGTGTCCCCGCCCCTGGCAGGGGTTGGAATGCAATGATCTTTAAGGTCTCTTCCAACCTAAACCACTCTGTGATTCTATGATTCCATGAAAGCATAGATTTCATTGCAAGGACACCAGCAGAATGCTGGTTTGGATATCCAGGCTGCATTTTATTTGAGGAATTATCTTAATGGTGACAGATGTGTGGAGTCTGAATAACGGATGTGCTCATTAAAATCATGGTCTAAAATAATTCCGATCAGCAACAAATTCCTTTTTTTCGCATGGTCTAACTTTATAGCCATCAACAGACACGTTACTGACTGAATTTAGTCTCAGACAAGCAAGGAGAGCATGTCACCTATAAAGTCTTGAGCTGCTAAAATTTCCTGTTCAGTTTTCCATTCTGAGTCTCACAGATTTGCAAAAATTATTCTTATCTCACTTAGCAGCAGCCATGCCATGGACAGAGCCCCCTCCTCCAGACTAACACGCTTCCTCTGATGTTTCAGTCCCCCCAGACTTTGAGGAAGAGCTGGCAGACTGCACAGCCGAGCTGGGAGAGACAGTCAAGCTGGCCTGCAAGGTGACAGGAGCTCCCAAGCCGTCCATCAGCTGGTACAAAGGTAGGAGCAGCAGGGCATGAAATGAGCCCTGTCCATATTGCTGTGATAATTGGTCAATGGTGATCCAAGAGCTGATCCCCTAGAGATACTCAAGTCCAGAGACCATGGGTTTGGGCATTTTGGGTGTGCTCCTTTGGCTGGAAAAGCAGAATTATGACTGCACAGAATGTATTCTGGGATAATTTTACTTTTAAATGAGGAGTGGTGATGTATGAGGTCCTTCAACAGTGCTTTGTCCTGGATGATGTTTTGTAGAGAGCTGGAGGAAGATGAAGAGCTGATTCCTCAACTACCAACATCAGCTGCAATAATACAGCTCTCAGCCTTCTCAGGAAGAGAAGCTGGATGAAATTCCTAAGGAGGAAACTCTTCATAATCTATTTTAAAAGAAATAATTTCTCTTTCAGATGGAAAGCTCGTGGAGGTGGATCCCCATCACATTATAATAGAAGATCCTGATGGTTCCTGCACACTGATCTTGGACAACCTGACAGGGGCTGACACAGGACAGTACATGTGCTTTGCTTCCAGTCCTGCTGGGAATGCCAGTACCTTGGGAAAGATCCTTGTTCAAGGTAAAGTCCTGCACAGATGCAGTATTTCAAGGGGGTCTGCTATGTAATACCTCAAACTTGTACCAGCCCTGGTGTGACCAGCAGGACCAGGGCAGTGACTGGGTCTGGGGCACCTCCAGTCTTGGGGTCAGTTTTGAGACTACTGTGACCAGAAGGACTTTGAGGGGGTGGAGTGTGTCCAGGGAAGGGAAAGGAGCTGGGAAGAGGCTGGAGAATTCCTGAGGGAGCTGGAAAGGGGCTCAGCCTGGAGCAAAGGAGGCTCAGGGGGGCCCTTGTGGCTCTGCACAAGTCCCTGGCAGGAGGGGACAGCCAGGGGTGTTGGGCTCTGCTCCAGGGAACAGGGACAGGAGGAGAGGGAACGGCCTCGGGCTGGGCCAGGGGAGGTTTAAATTGGAGATTAGGGAAAATTTCTTCACCAAAAGTGTTGTCAACCACCAGAACAAGCATCTCAAGGAACTGGTGGAGTCACCATCCCTAGAAAAGCTCAAAAAGCATTTAGATGTGACGCTTGGGGACATGGTTTACTGTTGGCCTTAGCAGTGTTAATGGTTGGACTCCATGACCTTAGAGGTCTTTTTCAACCTATATGATTCTGTGTTTCTATGATGTTACAAATATGAAGACATTCCAGAGGTTCCATACAACATATACTGGATAATATTAAAAAAAAAAAAAAATTAAGAATTGATGTACAGGTGCAGGCAACTGGTTTTAGGTCAAGAAATTTGGCCTTCAGTATCCTTTAGACCCAGTGAGGATTTTTTGGTCAGGAACATGCCCTTCCTATCTGTTCATATTTCCACCTGTCACATTTCCCTTTGCTTTCTGCAGTGCCCCCACGGTTTGTGAACAAGGTCAGAAACGCTTATCTTGTCGAGGGTGAAGATGTCCAGTTCACCTGCACTGTGGAAGGAGCACCCAGGCCCCAGATCAGGTCAGTCCTACAACTCACATGGGAGCAAATCCTGGTTTCCCATTTTGGGAATTCCTGGTTACCCATAGTCAGAAAAGTAATTCGAGTTTATGACCCTTTCTTTACAGCGTCTTCCCTCTTAATCCCATTCCAATGCTGGCTCTTCGTGATCCAGACATTCCTGAGATTCTCAGCAATTAATTCTAGCTAGAATCTGAAAATACCTACAGATAGACCCTGAGGAGGACTGATATAGAGCCCTGGAAAACATTTTATCATTGTTTATCCTCCCTGCCTTACACCTAACTTGATTTTATCAGGTATTCAGACAAAAAGCTCAGCAAATCTTGTCTTGTCATCATTTAAATCCCTTTTCCTGCGCTGAGGAGATCTTGGGAAGAATCTCATAAATGTGTGCAGTTCAATACCCAGGTGTGATCCACCCACCTGCAGCCCTCCCTTCCAGGATCCAAATGTTTGTCTAAGGATTAACTCCTGAGTTGCTTGATGGCTGGATCAGTGATCTTGGGGACCTCTTGATGCCACATAATTTTTCCTGGCTTATACTCCATGTTTTCCCTCTTAGATGGTACAAAGATGGGGTGCTGCTGAAGGACACCAGTAAATACCAGACTTTCAGTGAACCACGGAGTGGCATCGTAGTCCTGGTGGTCAAGAACCCTTCCAATGAAGATATGGGGCACTATGAATGTGAGGTAAGTTCAGAGAGATTTAAATATGTGTCATCTGAAAAGATACAGGCAGGAGAATTCATTTTACTGGGAGACACCCATGCCTCAGTAATTGCTCATAAAAATATTATAGAAAGTCAGGCTGAACTAGATCTGGATTGTCAATGTCCCAAAGTTTCAGAATATTCTGATCTGATAGTTTGTTGGTAAAAGTAAGAATTGATGGAGCTTGTTCTGGAGCTTAAACTCACATCCAGATCTCTAGAGGAAACTCTTACAAAATTTGGGACCATTCTGATGCCATATTTTGTTTCTGAACTGTCTTTAAATTTTGAGTAAGAAACCCTCCAGAGCCAAAAGAAAGAAAATAAGTCTAAATAGAAGGGTAAAACACTGAAATTCCTGGGTTTTTTAGCAAGCATACATGGAAGTAGATGATAAATTTTTAAAAATGTAAGATAACTTGTAAAAATTAGCCATAGTCTATGCATTCATTGTAATAAAACAGTAGTAAGTTCTGAGGGCTGGGCAATAAAAGCACTTGGTCTTGGTTTAGGCAGTTAGTGTGGGTCAGCTGCTCCATGGTAAATGGTTCAGCTCAGAATTATTTAGGAAGTCTTATATACTTTAAGGAGTTCTGCTGGAATCTTAGCCAAACCAGACTACCTTGCATTTGCCATTGACTAAGATCCTAAGGTCCAGTATTCCCTTGGTTGAGTAGAACCCAGTAATTATTGGAAGATAAATAAAAAAAAAAACTCCTCTTTAACGGCCACCTAAGTGTGTGTACAGCAGGAATCTGGGCCTGTTGGTAGAGACAGTTACCCCAGGAGCAAGTCCCAGGCTGCAAGAGCAAACACCCAATAATTAAGTAAATAAGTTTGCTGATGTGCTGTAACTTGTCTGCATGAGTAATTTTTGGTACAAGACCATGCACTTCATTGAGCAGCAAAGCGTCCCTTCAAACTCCAGCTTGGCACTGGGGTCACACCTTCACCCATTTCTGTCGGCACTGAATTTTTCACGGGTAGCACAGGCAGGGTTTCACCGTGACAAAAACCATCCTGTGTTTCACTTGGCACTGCATCTCTTCAGCTGATGAACAGATTAGGGTCTGCCAAAAGTGGAGCAGAGCTTTACCACCACAGCGCTGCAGCCCTGACCCAGGAGAGGAGAGGAGACCAAGCCATCACCATTGAAGGTACGACCCTTGCCCAGCTCCGTACGTACGCCAGCCCATTGCCCTAAAAACAGTGAGGACCCAGTATCTTCTGCCATCTTATCCATGTTGGTTGTTGGTGTCCGTGTATCTGTACGTCTTCTGGAGATGTGCATGGGCAGAGGGCAGCTCGGCTCTGTGCCCATCACCATCTGTTGGTTTCCAAGCCTGGCAAATCAACTTCATATAATGCTCGTGAATGCATTATATGAAAAAGGAGGAGCAAATGAAGGGTTTGTCACGCCATCACCAGTGCAAAAAGAAATGTTATTTATTGTCGGAGTACTTGAAAATGTGTGTCAGCCTGGAAGAAATGTTACAGGAGCCACTAAGTAAAGGTGGAGGCATATTGTGGTTGTTCCTGAAATATCACTGAAGGACATTGGGAATGACTGGAAAGCAGAACTGGCAGCAGTGTGTCCTGAGCAATGATTAGTTCATCCATTATTTAGGACTGTCCAGGGATAGTCACAGCGTCTGTTCCTTTTTTTTTCTGCCATTTTCATCTGGATTGGTAGGGCGAAAAGAATTGATTTTACACCCATCCAAAAATGCATCTTTCTTCACAACTTTTAGTCATTAGTGCCTAAAGTTCCCTGCTTATCCCAGGGATTTCCACACAGAGTGTGTTAGTGCTTGCTGTGTGCCCATCACAGCCCAGTTTAAATCCATGGCTACATCTCCCTAGGGAGCGTTTCCTGGCATAGGGAATTGGCTTCTTGACATCTTGTAAGTGTCCTTGTGTGGCTGAGCATGAACCTGCCAGTCCTGTCTCTCTTGAACAGTTCCCAGTGGCAGCTCAGGGGATGACAGAGCCAAGGGACCACCTTTAATAGGTAAGGGACGGATTTGGAGGGCAAGAGGGTGGACTGGGATAGGCACAGCAAACCTTGGTTTCACAGGCCTCTCCCAGATGTGGTTGGTGGAGAAAAGGTCAACAACAGCCAGAATTTTGCCAACAGCTCTAGGACCTTCTTTCCACAGCTTTGGTGTTTCCACACTGTCATGTGATAATAACAGGAGTTCAGGTGCATGATTGAAAAGGCATAATTGACATTAGCAATATCCATTAAGAGGCAACATTCTGACCCGTGAAGCTGCTGGGCAGAAAATGCTGGAGTCTGGAAAAATATTGAGAGACAAATGATCCTCTAGTCATATTTTTTCATCATTTTCTACAGTCCTCTGCTGTTTGCCCTGTTTGAGACAGGACCCTGGCCTGGCTGGACCCTTGGGCCAGCCCTCTGTAGACACAAATGTTTTGCTATTACATTAAGAGGATTCATCCAGAATAAATTACTAAGATTAGCATCCTGATCTATGAATTTCTTGACTTCATTTTAAAATATTTTTTCCTTTTAGTTCTTTCCCAGAGTCCCATCAAAAAGCATTACAGGGAGGATGGTGTAAGTGTAGAAACACTATAATTTTTTCAGCCAAATAAACCTTCAAGTACTTGAATTCTTTGTCTTTTCTATGCCCCAAAAAGAGAAAAATAAGTTGTGTGCAGGATGTTGAGGAACACAATTAAATCCCTGTCAGGGTGGTGTATCTTGATGAAGTTCCCTTCAGGCAAATGTTATAAAAGCAAACAAGGGTTGTATAAAATGTTAGGAGCATTTGCAGCTCTGGGGGTTGCAAATGTTTATGTTCGGCCCCAAATTTCTCATCTGCTGTTATTCCTGTAATCTTCAACAAAACAAACAAACAAAAAAAATGGGCTTGGTTGCAGAAATATGATTGGAGTTTTCCTGGAAGCTTCAGAAATGTCATGAAATAGGTTTGTTCTGTGATGTGCAATTGCTTGAACTTGGTAATAGGGAAGAAAATAGATCCCTGAGTCATCTCCAGGGAGAAACAGAGGGGGAGCTGCTTCAGGCCAGTGGAGAAAATAGGCTCATCCATGGAGCAAGAGGATTGTTGGGAGCAGAATCGTGCCAGGGATGAATTTGGCATAAAGCACTTGACCGAGGAGGGAATTCGTTGCTTTCTTGAGAATCAGTAACCAGCCTTGATCTGCCTGGGGACAAATCAGGTTCATCTGGCAAAGAATTGGAGGACAGGTGGATCTCATGAAAGCTATCTCTTTCCATCCTCACAACCCATCCTATTTGTGAAAATGGGATTACTTGTAACTTCACCAAGAGGACAACATTGCTGCTCTCACAACAGGAAATAGATACCGTGTCTGCTTCCTGCCTCACCTGCACCCTGGGTCTGAGTTTTACCTGATTTATCTCTGTTCCTGTGAAATGACCGTTGTCTGAGTCTCATGAGGCACCCAAGGGGCAACTGTTTTAGTTTTTATCCTCCTGCCTTTCTGTACTGTTTATTCTTCTGAACTGAACCCATGGTTTGGGATACCATTAGTCCAGTGGTTTAAGAGCCCTGACCTGCAGCTGGTGATGGTCCACAGTCCAAGGCCATGGGCATCAAAGCCAAAATTCTTTGGTTTAAATTCACACTATGGGAGTTTGCAGGTCCCTTGGATGGACCAAATCCAAAAAGGATGGAAACCAGTGGACTAAGGGATGCCGTGTGAGCTGAGATCTGCCTTCAGCCACACCTGGTCGCTGCACTGAAGTCAATGGAGGGTTGCTTAAAAAAAAATCCTCTTTCTGTGGATATTGGAAGAATTTGAGACACTTCAGAAAAAGTGTAGCTGAAAGAAGATCCTTCTCTTTGACTTCCAGTTGACTGTGTCTGCTTTGCACCTTGCTGCTTAACCTGCACACGGCACACCTGGGCTGACGTGCTCTGGCATGTTCTGGTGTGATTTATCTGTCCAGGCTCACTAACGTGAATATTTGTTAAGAAGAGCAAAGCCCAGTGCCTTGGAAAGGTGTTGCATTTCCATGTGGGTGGGCAGGTCAGGACCTAGAACAAGACAGTCAGTACAAGGGGAGGAGTCAGGTACAGGAGTGGAGATTAAGCCGTAAATAAAAATTCCCAAAGCAGCTACAGCCAGGCAGCAATAATTCCTTCACAGCTTTGCCTCAGATTTCATACAGAGCCTTGGGCAGGTTCTTCAGTTGCCTTGTAGCAGCCACCTTGTTAAAAGTCAGCAAAATACTATGAAGATCTTACGAGGAGGATTTAAAACACAGAGGAGCATTCGATCTCTTAGAGTTACTGAAGAAATAGGGCACAGGAGTTTGTCCGCTGACCATTTGAATGTTCCTTGATTAGGGTGATGATTAGGGTATTTACCTCATTATTTTTATCCCCTTATCACCGTGGTTTAGTCTCATTTTCGGCCAGGCCACTGAGTTTTCAGTGCAAATTCAGGAGAGTCCCATCTGCCTCTGCAACCACATCAGTCACTGCAGGAGTGGAGTGGTTGTTTGGGCTTGGGGGTTTTTGTTTTTGTTTGTTT
>WAAG01090076.1:0-13921 GCA_013390105.1 Tichodroma muraria
CTTATAGCTAAAAGGCAAATGTTCTCCTGGACAGCTGCCGATGCTCTTGTGTAAAATGTCCTTAAAGCAAGACAAACTCCTCTGTACTAAATCTCTTTAGTCTTTTCTTTTCATCCTCGGAGAAAAGGTCATTTTCTTCATGCAGTGGACTGGAAGCAAAGTCATAGTCTCTAGAATGACCCTTGACAAAAGTAAACAGGGGATATTTCTCCTTGGATGAAGATCTCAGCATCTACAATGTAAAACGCAAACCAGGTAAAACATTAATTGGAAATGAAGAAATACAGCAAGCACTGGTATTCACCTGATGATGACTGCCAAGTAAAAAATGCATTATTTTAATTATCTCATTAAACAAAAGCACTGCGCAATCTAAACATTTCCTCCTCCTATTAGATATTTACTTCCCTTTCCCAGGGAGCTTCTAATTTCCTGCCTATCCCTGTTTTTGAGCACACAGATCACCTGCATGCGCAACAAAGGGAAAGATAAAAGGATAAAAGACAAATGATAAAAACCTCTACAAAATAGTTAATGTCCACAAGGGTCTCCTCAAGCCCAGGTGTGAATTCTGCAGCAACTGAGCATCCTGGGGAGGGGTTTTTATTGTAGAATCAGCACGTGCAAAAATCAGTGCTTTTATTAGAAGTTCAAACACATTCACCAATGTAAATAAGGCAGTCAGGAGCACGTGGCTCAAACCAGATTGGTGACAGTCACAGGGAACCAGGGTGCCCAAAATCTTCGTTTATGAACAAGAAAATTGAGCATGGAGAAAGGGGGTGTGGGGAATGATAAATACTAAAACACATCAGCAAAACACCTTTAAGAGAAACTTAAAACCCACCAAATACTGAAAGACATTTCAGCCTTTCAGGGTGTTTTGTCCACTGATTTATTTTTAAATTTGTTTTACTTTTTCTTACCTGCTTGGGAAAAAAACACTGTGCAGAACTAAAAATCACTGAGCACAGTTTCAGGAGGACAATAAGTCTAAACCAGTAAAAAATCCCCAAATAGATCTTTAAACAGTAAGAACTATTTCAAAAATGACAGTCAGGGGTTGAGGGGGTATTTAAAAAAATAAGAAAAAAATAAATCAATCCCAGTAAAATCCTGGGATTCCACTGCCTTGTCTGTATTCAGCTTTACTGAAACTTCCATCTTCACAAATCTCTTTCCATGCACTGAGGAAGGTGAGGAAACCCTAAACACAGGAACTGGGCAAGGAAATGCCTAAACAAAGTTCAGGGGAACCTGGTCAAAGGAAAAAACAACTTAATCCCAGACTTGAAAGAACAGAGACAGGGAAATAGGAAAAAGAAAGCTTCTACTGGAGCTGATTTTGTAATGAGATTTTTTACCATGTTATGACATTCTATGCGACAAAACAGGAAAACATGGAAGAACAGAAACTTCTCTATTTAAACTTCCCATGGATCTACTGCTTAGGAACTTCTACTTCTTTAAATCTATTTCCTATGCCTCTGGGTAAGAATCAAAGAAACAACATCAGCATCAATGAGTATCTATTTATTACTATCAGCATTAAGTTAAAAAAAATGCTTTTTTGGCTGTTGTACTAATACCACTTATCAGGCATTCCCAATGCTGGGCAAACATTAATTCCTTGTGCTGCTGTGGCAACTGCTCTGGCTGGAATATTAACACTGAGCCCATCTGCTGCCGCATCCTTTTCACAGAACATTTTTTGAGCCCACCAAACACAGAGCAGCTCACAGAACGCATCGACCATGCTGCATTTCACACCCTCACATACTGCAATAACTAAGGAGAAAAATACTTGATTCCAATTGGACCTAAATGCAGCCAGAGCAGAGTTTTTCCAGGGAAAGGATGGGGTCAGACAGATTTGCTGGGCGGAGCTCAAACCAGAGCCTCGCACTTCGCACCAGAAAAAGCCCCTTGTGCTAGGGGAGGAAGAACGAGCGATTTGGGTTTGCTGCAACACTTCCCTTGCCCCCCGGTCCCTGCCCAGGGCCGGGCTGCTCCCCGGCATCTCCCCGGCATCTCCCGGGCCGCAGATGCCCGCATTCCCACTTCACGAGTGCCACCTGGCGGGCCCGCCCGGCGCCAGCGCCACTCCCGCCCCGCCGGGGCCCCCGCAGCCCGGCCGGGCTCTGCCCGGGCCCCCGGCAAACCGCTCGGCGTTTCTGACACGGGTAACAGCCGTGATAAACGCCACCAGAAGCATCAGGTCTGCTCACAGGGGCGAGGCGGGTTCTCTTGCCTCCCCCACACCCCGCTCCGGCTGAGGGATGCATTTGGGAACTCCAGCACTTACCTTGGTGATTTCTTCAGAAGCCTTCTCAAAGTCCTGCACGGTCCTACAGTAAAATCCTATTGTGCAGCTCGGATCCATTTTTTTGAATGACATCTTTTTGGGAGAAGGACAGTGGAATGACTGCAAGTTTCCCCATTGAAAAACACAAACCACACGGTTACAGTCGGGAACGGCACGGATCCAGGGATTTACTTCTGTCCCCACCAACAGCTTTGAAACTGCCCCGCATCACCTGAATTAAACCCCAGCACACACTTTGGAAGTAATTTCTCCCACCCCCCAAATATTCAAGTGATTGCACCCGTGCCCAGCCGTGTAAAACCTCCTGCTGTTCAGGCTGCGCTCCCCAAACTTCCCCACGCAGCAGGTTAGTTTGGAATCTGTCAAAGCTCTGCTGCTCCCAGCAATACTTTATGAATATTCCCAAGGCAGAGAAGGTGAATGCTCTTCTGCAAATTGAATTTGTAACAGCTTTTGCACTATCTTAGTGCTTTACTACCACTGCCCAGTGCCCCTTCCCTCCCCCAGCCTCTATAAAAGAGACATAATGGAATAAACCAACCTCATGCATTTTCCTTCAGCAAATGAAATGGGTTCAAAAACCCACAAAACATACAAAAGCAAAATCATATTACAACGATCCACAAGTAGGGAAAAACCAAACAAGCCCTGCTTCACAAATGAGCTCTTCCTAACATGAAATCTCTTTCCCTGACAGATGCTGCCCACTTTCAGCAGTCCTGCTGTAGGAGAGAACAAGCACAAAACCCCCTTCCCCACACTCCTCACTCAGTTTATGAGAGAGAAGATAAGTATATCCCATCTACCCTGACTCTGTGGTTGTGTATTACAGGAGCTGCAGCTGTGGGGAAGCTCTTTGTCCAATAACTGCAATTATTTTCCTCACTTGCTCTCAGAGGGAGCCGGTCCCCTCTACTCTGCCTCTAACACAGAGGATGACCCATCATCCTCCCTCTATTAAATCCCCTTTTTTGTCAATCACAAAAATCAACCCACAGAAGACGGCACTGGTTCCCAAATCCAAACGTAACCATCCCTGCAGCGGTTTTACATAATAAAATGTATTGTTCTTTCCTGGTGATTACAAACCCAAGAGGTATTTCTGTAAAAGCTCTGCTAAAAAAATATCCACAAAGATGATCAGGGCTGTTTCTGCAAGACTGATTTTAGTCACTGCTTTTTCTCCTCACCGTTCCAATTTTATAAACAGCAATTGTATTTTTAATATTAATTCCTGAGTCATCAAATGCATAAAGAAAAATCAAACCCTACCTTCCACCTCCCACTCCAGCAGCAACCCTGTCCCTACAGTTGTGCAGGACGTTTAATGCTGCACAAATCACTGCACAACAAAGAGAAGTGGGGAGGATTTTTTTTTCCCAGTCCTCCAAACAAATGGATGCTGGAAGCCAATACAGAGTGGATTGATTTCCAACTTATTCTGGACAATTTGTCAATTTTGAAAATACTCCCTACAGATAAATCTAACAAGCAACTATCCACACTAAGAAAGCAATTTCTGTTTACTTTTGACATTTCTGGACAAAGATATAATACTATTAAATGCACCAAGCATTAAATTGCAATCTATTTTCCGTCTGCAGGAAAGCATTAGGATGTGATCAAGCCAAGCTGGCAGCTTGCATACCTTCCAAACACAGCTTAAAACCTTGGTATTATTTGGAAATTCAGATTAATGCCAGTCTGCAGCACAGTTTTGAGGCTGAGTCATAGGAACAGAACCCAAAAGATGTGTTTTTGTAGCTTGGCCACTGCACCACAGCAGGACCTTAAGGAATTCACTTCAGCTCTGCTGCTTTGTGCTCTTCCCACCTTTTGTCTGGCTTTTCCCAAACTCTAAAATCTTCAGAGGCACTGGAGCAAAACAGAGTTATGAGGATAAAGGGGAAGGATCTGGGTAATCCCAGGCAGAGCTGGCACTCACCAACTCTTCCTCCAAATATCTCAACAGGGCAAACCTAAAGGCATCTCTAAACTTCCTGGCTGGGGTATTTTCTGACCCATTTTGCTGCCGTGTTCTTTCGCTTCATTCAGAACCTTCTCAATTCCTAGAGAATCTGCCACTTCTATATTATGTAACATGCTAATTCAAGCATTTCATTAAGCATAAAACCCAAAAAATACGAAGTGTTTGCTTTAAGGACCTGACATCAGCCCTGTGCAGGTCCTTTGAGATTTTTTATTTATATATGAATAGTTTTCCTGAACACTATTTGATGGGCTTTAGCTCCAGCTCTGTTCTGGAGGAGCTGCTGCTGTCCTGGCTGTGGGTGTCCCCTCAGGCTGCTCCTACTGAGCCAAGAGCTGCTGGAAGTTCACCTGAAGTTGGGCACGAGACCAAGGAGAGTTTGTGTGGGTGGCCCTGAGGATGTGACTGTGAGTGCTGAGGCCACTGAGCACTTCCTTGCAGCTGATGATGTTTTCCCAGGGTAGCTGTAAATCGAGTCCTCTAATCACCTCCTTTAGCTCCATCTATTTCCAGGCTCCTGCTATTGAATACCACAGGACTTCTCTCTGATGCTGATTGCAATTTGAATTAAAAGAAATAAAAATAAAATGACCAAAAAGGCAAACTATCAACCCCAAATCCAAACAGGTTTAAGATCTAGAAATATCATCTATTTTCTTTGATGGAAGATTACGTAAATGAAGTGATCATCTATTTTGGAGATTTTATGATCATTAAAAAGAAAACAGATGAAGATTAATGAAGTAAAAATTAAACCTCCATATTGAGATTTAACCTCTGGTCATTTTTGTTGATTACAGGCCTATAAAGAAGGGCAGGACATTGATAAATAACATGTAACTGTAAAACCATAAAGCTGCAGCTAGCTAGAACAGCTCTAAATAATTAGTGTTTGATTCATATGGGAAGAAAACAGTGCCAGCTCTATATCCATAGTACCTCAAGAGGGAAATCCTTTATGCTGACATCTACAAAAGATTGGCAGTAATGAGGATCCATGTAAATCAAACTGTCATCTGCAAGGACAAAACAGAAGACAAGTAATTCAAAAAACACCTTATTATTACACTGCTTACAATCCAATTTCTATGCAGAACAGCTGGAAAAAAAGCCAGTGAGTAACTGCTTGCCAGGCTGATACTCATTGACTGCAGCATAGGTTTTTGCAGGACAGATTAACTTTTGCATAATCAAATATGCTTGTATAAGCAGAATTTTTATAAAGTGATGAAACTGTCATTTAATTTTTGGTGATAAAATTACTTTTACAAACACACAATTATATTCTGGAGTTTGCATATGAAAAATGTATCGCCCTGCTTCATCCTGACAGCAAGAATATATTGCTTGTCATTTAGGCATCAACTAACACCACTTAAAGCAGGAGAGAGTAAATACCTAAATAAGAACTGCCAGGCAGGGACAGCAAACGCTCCTCAAGTTTGGTGAAACAGATAAATTATGCCTTGTTTATGCAACAAGGGAAATTAAATGTACATTTTACAGAATCCAATTACTCCATGGGGTAAATGACAAATGGCTGGACTTGGGGAGATGTGATGAATTAATAAGGTACTCATTTTACTATTTTAATCACGCTTTTTCCCACTGCTTCAATATTAACTTCCTAACTCTGAGAGAAAAAAAATATTGAGGAGGCAAAACACATTCAAACACTAACCTTGGAATCCAGCAAAGTAATAGGACTGCCTGGGTTTGCCACCAATAATGCCAACACAGTACTCCAGGCTTAAAATACCCTGCAACAAAACCAGGGAATCGTTAAGATTAACCAAAGTATTAAACTGAATTAAAATATTTGCTCTTTGCTCTTTCAGGCAAATGGGTTTGGTTTTTTTTAAAGACTGACTCCATGACTTCCTGGGGCATGACCAAAGTGAAACCACACCAGCAGATACTGTAGAGAAAGTCCTCCCTTCCCATGAGATACCCACACGTTTTTGGGAAGGAGACAAAATATCATGTCACACATTGAGCACCAGTTCCTCAGTCCAAATATCCCAAAGTACTGAGATCCACAGCTCTCACACACATTTACATTCTGTGCCCCTGGGGACTCTTCTTTTTGCAGTCAAATGGACAAGCCTGGGCAGAGCATCAGCTTTTACATCCTGGGGAGAAATGCCAGGTGAAGTTAAGAGTAATGACAAGGTCCAGCTCCAAAAACAGCTGCCCCACATCCAGGGAAGAGAGAGAAACACACAACAGACAGGCCCCATAAATCTCCCTGGAGGTTGCCTGGGAGGGCAGAGGAACCAGAACCATCTGAAGGCAGAACTTTTGGGAAGGAGACTTACTTAAAATATAAATGAGAGGGTTTCCCTAGCAAATACTCTGAGATCACAGAAGCTCAGGCAGATCAGAGGCAAAGGCTCCAGAGGCAAGGAGGGCAGAACAGAGAGGGAGCAAAGCTGCTCAGAGTAATGGATAACTGTTTAATCTATGGCAAGCTTCTCGTAAAAGTGAATTATAAAAAATTTATCAATTTTCACCCATAAATATAAAATCCTCTGTAGAAATTACCTCTTGTGCTACATTCTAAAATCTGCATTTTTAACTTAAAGCCAGACTCCAAGAAATGTGGTCACTTCTTGAGAGCAGTCAAGGCAGACACTGGAGTGACTGATTCAGGCAATTCCCAGCTCTCTTATCACAGCCTCCATCTGCCTGCAAAGGGCAGGAACAGCCCTGGCAAGGGAGCAGCAGGAATCCCTCAGTGGAACCAGCTGAAAACTAAAACTTTCCCAAACCAACTGTCTGAAAACAGAAGGAAAATAATCAGGGAAGAACAACAATTTAAGTTCATAACTTAAAAGCCCTCACCAGTCTGTCTTCCCGTGACAGTAAAAATCAAAACGTTTTCCTGAAATGTTACAGTGAAGGGACAGCCACAAAATGACAATCATGTTACAGACTCTCAGCTTTTGGGCGTGCTACTACACTGGGGTAATTAAAAATGAACCAGAATTTAAAGACAGACAAAGAGGAGCGTGGAAAATGAAATGAAAGCAGCAGGGCTAAGAGAACAAGCCCTTCCCTAAGAGGAGCAAGAGGCAGGATTACAGCACATCCTCAGGTAATGCAGAGGATATATAATTCAAACTAATTCAAATATAATTATATATATAATTCAAACCTGCAGAACCTCTGCTGAAAAAAACACAGCACAGACCTTTCCCCCTCTGCCTTCTCCTGGAGTTTTCCTTTTTTCCAGCTCATTTTTATTGTGGCACCTGCTTGCTACTCCTGCATCACCATCCTCAGACACATTCATCCAGACAGTGAAAAAACAACTAAAGTAGTGAATAAAAATATCAAATAATTCCACGGGAACAAAGAGACAAAAGAAAATGGGAAGAACAGAGAGGCAACAACTTTAAACCATTTGAACCATTTTCTTATTTAAGAAAATAAGAAACAGAGTAAGGAATGAAGTATATTTATATTTTTAAATGCTGCCTGATCCTTAGTTACACATGCTATTAGAGTCCTGCTAGATTAAATTACCATTTGTAATCTGAGGCACTGCATTAATGTCTTTTCAGGTGGCTGCTGGAGGAGCAGGACAGTTATCACTGCTTTACCAAGGGACATCATGTGCTCTGCAATTATGTCTGATCTTGTAATGGGGAAATTTCAAATCTGTAAAGTCAAACTTTACAACCTCCAACTGTAAAATCCCCACCACAGGTTTAATGGGGAGAATTACCCTCGTGAAGTCGCTTTTCATATCCCCTTGTGCTACTCTTTGAAAGATGATTGAACTCTCATTTCATACCTTTACAAACTCCAGGTAGTCTGTGTTGGTTCTCTCTCCACCGAGTCTCACAGGAACCAATACAATCACAGCTTTTGTGCCTGCCTTCCCAGAATCCATGAAAGAGCACTGCCTGTCAATAACATCGGAGCTGTAGACTGAGACACACAGAAATATCACCATTCCAAATGGAACCTCCAGGTTTCAGAGACACACCTCCAACGTGGCATCACAGCGTGACAAACTAAAACTGCAGCCCTTCCAAACCCTGCTGTCCTCCTGAAACACGACCCAGGTGACTCAGGACCAGTGCTGAGCCTCCTCACCCCCAGCAATATTTTGTGGGATGGGAATTGCTGCTGCTGAGTTGCAACGCCAAGGAAATGCAGAAGGGGCAGGTTAGGAGAAAGCCAGTAAATATTTATTGCTGCTTATAAACTTCTAAAAGGAATAATTAAAACTTGAAGGCTTCCAACTAACGGAAACATCTACACGTAAAAGGAGAAGAGGGCAAAATTGATTTGCTGATTTGGAATTCCACCATAAAATGCCAAACAAGCAATGCACATATCAAGAGCCCTTTTGTTTACATAATCTCAATTTTGTGGATCCACTTCATAGAGATTTTTTTCCCTTTAAAGCTCTATTGTTAAGTGCTAACTGAAAAGCATAAAAAGCACCTAAAATGTTTGCAAAAATTTACAAAATCACAGTTACCTGTACAATCCTGAGCAACATAGACTGTCACTCCCTGCAGCTCAGGGTCTCTTGCTTCTTCAACAGCTTTTCTAAGTACAAACACAAAACTATTTAACTTACCATTCATTTAAAAAAAAAATTAACAATAAACAAACAAATTATTTTGGTTTTAGAAACATGTTGATTTTAAATTTTTGTGATAGGAGTTTTTTGTTTGTTTGGGGTTTTATAGGGGTTATTTTGTTTAATTCAAGACACCTTCCCTTCCTGATAATTACAGGGGACTTTTATTTGTTTTTAAACACTGGATACCAAGATCCAGCCTGTATCTTCCATGGATATCTTGGCACCATGTTTTTCCCAAGCCAAGAGGACAATGTCTGGCTATTTAGAAGAAACTGTGAAGTGCTCAAAAAAGGCCCCAAATCCTTTACACAGTATTTATTTACACAATAACTTAGAATGAAATTCATTTTCACTACTTTATTTCTTTCTGTTTATAACCATTTTCTGTCATGCTATATTGATGATAAAGGCTAAGTTTGCTGACAAAAATACTGCTTTCCACACATTAGATCACTTTATTTGACCTCAGTTTATATAACAAGCCACAGATTAGCACCTGGAAATAGAAAGCTTCACCAAAACTTTCAAAAAGATAATTACAATATTAGCCTCTCAGAGTAATAGACCTAAAAAGTAAAAAGAAAACGTATCTTGAAAGTCAGAACCACGGTCATCAATCAGGGACAACATTTGTAAAGAAAGGGAACTGTTCAAAACAGGATTTGCCTTTGAGTTCAAACACACACCTGCATTAAATGGTCACTATCCCTTTATTCCCCACGATATTTTGAGGAATTGTTTAATGCAGTCATTCCCAAGTTATGAGGGAGCTCTACATTGTTAGTGCTGCTGGAAGAGAGAAAGATGCAGGAGAGGAAACCTCTGCAGGGCTGGAAATTACCCCTGGGCTTGTGGTGAGTGTAACTGCACCAAATCCCCCCTGCTCCCATTAGGGAGACAAATAATTTAACGGAAAATTTATTAAAGCAAGCAAAAAATTCTGACTGCTTCCACCATGAGAAAAAAATAAAATGTGTAATAAAACACATTAAAAATGCTGAACTCCTACATCCTGTTTGCATCTGCATGGATGCATACCTTATTATTTCAGCACTTCAGATTAACAGCTGATTATTAACATTTACACTAAATATCAAATTCTTCTATTTATATATATNAATGATTTATTAGTGATTCAGTTTACAGGTAAACTGGAATCTACTAAAAAAATACATATATAAGACTGCAAAAAAACTCCCAAAACATTCAAAGAATTGGGTATCAAGGCTCACAGTATGGAGAAATTTGACTTTCGACTTTTTTTTTTTAACCACGCTGAATGTCACAGACCCTTTACTTTTACTGGGATATAATTATAATATTAATAGTCCCATACATTTACAGTTTCACAAGAATTTGATGTGTGCAAAGAAATGCTGAAAACATCAATTTTAGCTCTGACATTTCATTACACTATCAGTACATTACAGCCCCCAGGTTACAGTATAAAAAAAAAAATCTCTAATGTTATGCATGTTCCAAGGTTGAAAGAGTGGTTAGTTTTCAGAACATTTCATTAAATGCAGCTCTACTTAAAAGGGTTTGGAAGAGATACTTGGGATTCTACAAGAAAACAGGAATGTTGTGTTTTCCTGAAATAGGATTGACAGAAGCTCAGCATTCAGTTCCTACACCTGCTGCTATTTCCCTTCCTGCCTGTGAAAAAGCTCTGGAATTGCTCCTGATATGGGTGTTTTACAAAGCCAATAATGAACAGTTTGCTGCTCAGTTAGGCTGAAGTAATCTCAGGACACTCAGAAATGCTCCTCTGTGATGTGACAAAGGAAAGGAACGGAGAATTGAAGGTGTTTTACCTCAAAATGTGCGCGACCACGGCGGGCCCGTACCAATCCCCCGCCATCTTCCCGGATTTTTTCCCATGCTCTATCAGCTGGTGCAGCCCAAAGGCTGCCAGCGGGGAGTCACCAAACCAGGAGATGATTTTCCTGTGATAAACTTCGTTCCTCATCTCACTGACATCCCAGTCCCTCCTCGCCGGGCCGCGCTGGGGCCGGGGCAGGATCTTGGGGTCCCTCTCGGCCGTGAGCGACGCCTCGAGGGAGGCCGTGAGCTTCCTCACTGTGGTGCTGGTCCAGGACTCCGAGTCAGAGCTGTCCATGTCCAGAGCCTCTGGCCACACCCAGGCTGCAGCAGGAAAAGGGAAAATCCACGTTAAACCCATATTAACATTAATTTTATGGCACAATAAGCGAAGCACTTCCCTTTGTCCTCACGCTCCTTAAAGCAATAATGAGTATTTTACACGTCACTGTTAACAGGTGAACAAAGAATTCCAGAAGAGAGGGATTTGCTTTGTTTTTCTGGTGACCATCCCAGTCAGCTGAATAAACAAGATACTCCTGATTACAGGTTAGAACTCTCTTACATATTAAATACATGAACGTTACTTTGATACTATCCAAAAACCTTTTATCCGTGTCAAATAAGAACTTTCAAACGCTATTCTTATTTTTCAGTTGTTAAAAAAACAGGCAGACCTGAGGAATTATTGATGTAAAAGCAAACATTTCTTCCTGGCAAAATGGTAAAGGAGATCAGCAGGAAAACAGGCAGGATTTTTTTTATTCACTAAATTCATTAACTCTTCTAGAATACAAGGCAAACTTGTTTAAATATCCTTCAGCACAGTATCCTCAGTCTGCTTTTCCTGCTGAAGGTTTCCCTACAGATGATACAGCCCACACAGAATTCCTCCTACAGAATGGGGTTCAGCAGGCCCAGGGAAGATGCCTGGAATTCTCCCACAATTCCAACAAGCACTCCCAACACACACCCAGCTCAGTGTAACATCCTCACAGGCCTTGCTGTTCCGAGCTCTCAGCTTCACATTCCAGTCAGTGTCTCAAGCACAGGCATTTCAAAGTAAAACTTCGTGTTTAAAATCAAAACTCATTCACAACAACATTCAGCAGTATCTGGAACATTCCACACGGCAGTGGAAGTGTAAATATCTCAGCTAGAAACTTCAGGCAAGTTTTGCTTCCTAACAGAAACAACACCATTAAACGAGAATGAAAACATCTCTGGGAAAAGAGTAAACAGCCATGAAAAACTTCCTGTAAACACCTAAATATGTTTCCAAAGCTGCCCAGACCTCATAAAAAGCTTTTCAAAAGATAATTCACCAGCTGTCAGAAGACCAAGTGAGGAGCAAAGTAGCCCAGAAAGACCAACCCTACTCTGTCTTTCTGTGGATTTGGATTGCCACAGGAACAAGAGCACTCTGGAATCACCCCATCACCTTCTAAATTAAGATACAAGGGGGATATGCAAGGAATTCTTTGGGACCATGGATTTTAAAGATAGAAACCTGAGGCTTTTTTGTTTGGGGTTACTTCCAAACGAGCCATTACACACTCCTGCTCACAGGGAGTCCTCTGGGCAGATCTTGAATTTCTTTTAAATGTATGTATAAGAAAAGTGATATTTAAGGGGTTTGTGTTCTCAGCGGAAGTATTTACTCACTTTTTGATACGTGCAGTCAGTTGAAAGAGATAATGAATGTTTGATGAGTTAAATATCTACAGCCCAAATCACATTCACTGAGCCAATCCCACAGCTCAGTCCTGACGCTGCCGGGAATGGAGACTTTGAGCTGCAGCTGGGCTGGGATCTTGTTCCCAGCTTACATCAGAGCTGCACAGCAAGGGCAAAGTGTGATCAAAACAGGCTTTCAGAAGGACCTTCTGCTGCAGTGCTCCTGAGATCCCACAAATGGCCGAGCAAACAATGCCCTGTGTTCTCTCAACCCCCGCCCGGGTGGCTTCAGGCCCGTGCCTTGGGTCACTCTGAAGCAAGCAATAAATGATTGCTATGAAAGGGACTGGCAGTGGGATGGAAAGAAAAAGTGTTTAACTCTGACAACCTAAAATACCTCTCTGCAGGACATGGCTCAGCCTGGAAGAATAAGGAGGACATGGACACTCAGCCCATGACAGCAGAAAGTATCCCACAGCTCCTAAAGCTTCAGCTGGCTGTGACTGAGGGAGGACTTTGAGACAATGATAAGGAAAAAAGGGAAGTTCCTCTCTAAGTACATGGGGGGAAGGGAAGGAATGACACAGTGAACATTTCCACACAGAGAATGATGTATTGAAGTTAGATTAGAATCTTTCTAGGAACTCAATATATTAACACCAGAAGAAATTCAATAATGGACAACTTTAGAACTGATAAAAGAACATCACTTCTGCCATAGCCCACAGCTATGGGCTGGGCAACTCACTTCTACATCTGCAGTTCAAGAAACAATCAAATTCCCAGAGAATTGGGCATGTGCATGGGTAAGAATACCCAGGCAGGGGGATCATGTTTTTTTAATGTTTTAACTCACACTTGGATATTGGGAACTCCACAGAAGTTGGCTTTGGCACACTTTGGTTCTCAGAAATGAAAGGGCAGGACAGCTCAATCTCTGCTGCAATGGGACAATTCCAACAGGAATGAGGAGCCCACAACCAAAACCAGCTGTCCCTTCAGATGTGGGGTAACAAAAGGCCATTTTGGTCTCTTCAGAATGCCTGTGCTTATGCAAACACAGAGATCTTCTCTCCTGACTCACCTCTCCCAAGGAAATGAAGCATCAGACCCTGAGCCAGCAGCATCTGCCCCGTTCTGAGCGTGCAGCCCCAGCCACAGTCTGTGGTTAAAGCAGAGCCCTTGATCTGAGGGAATTCCTCTCTGTAGGTCAGCCAGATTCTGGAAATGAAATCTTTGCGGAACTCCTCGACGTTCCCCGAAATCTCGGTGTTGATTTTATCAAAATTGGACCCATCTGTAGAGAGCTCCCCAGATTCTGCAAGGCAAAGCACAGTTAAGGCTCTAATTTGTTATGGCACTTCTGTAATTAGGAAACAAGTAACAAATATCAAATTTAGTAGAAAAACAAATCTACAAAAAAATTCACAATTGCCTCAAATACAACAGAGGAAAACTGGAAGGCAAACATAACAGAAATGTGCCAGATTAAAAAAAAAAAAAA
>WAAG01090076.1:24883-52521 GCA_013390105.1 Tichodroma muraria
GGCTGCGGCCCCCTCCGGCCGCCGCGAAGGGCCGGGAGCGGGCGCGGCGGCCGCCGAGCGCGGGGCCGCTCCCCCGGGGGAGCTCCCGCGGGGGAGCGGGGGAGGGAGAAAGGAGGAAAAGAGCCGCGGAATTCCGCTGCCGCGAACAAAGGCCGGCCGGGCGCTTTGTGCAGCCCCTCTCGCCGCACAATGGGCGGCACGGCGCTTTCCTGCCGGAGCCGGCGCTGCCCCGGCCCCGCACCTGGGAGGGGAGCGCCGACCTCCCGCTGGCTGGAAAATGGAGAGAGCGCTCCCTTCCAGCGCCTTCCTTTTGTGTGTGAGCGGGGCTGGTTCGCCCTGGCACCGCTCCTTGGACGCGCGGAGCTCCGTGAGGCTCGCGGTGCTGAGCATCCTTGGGTTTCGCCATAAAGTTCGGATATTTTTTGAAGAGGGGTATTTATAGAAATGTACCTGCCAGCAGCGGGTTTCTGCAGATTTACATTCCGAGTTAGGCGTGTGGTTCCAGGTGGGAACAGTTTTTCTGTTTGCGCGTCTGACCTGGTAGCCTTTGGTGACCATGGTACCTCTCCTACCTGTAACCAGCAGTGGAGTGAAAGCGAGAACCATCAGTTGTGCCAGAGCTGTTCGGGAGGCTTTGGACAGTAGCAAAAGGAGTCTCATTTTCAAGCCGTTGAAGGTTTCAAGCTGAGAAGCTGTAGGTACAAATAGTTGCAGTTAGAGAAGCTGTGATGGAGAAGGGTCATGGACAAAGAAAAAGGAGGTCAAAGGAAAAGGCTGGGTAGGAGGTAGGGGAGTGACATCAGTCCCACCCCACTCGTGATCTGAAAACAGGGGAAAACATCGCTCTGCTCTTCAGGTTCTCTGCACATTTTGATGTGCACCAGCCAGGGGTTAATGTGACAGATCAAAGAATGGGGAGAGATGGATTTGCTGCCAGACCGCTTTTCCTGCTTCGTGATTGTAGTCACAGAAATAGTCACGTGCGAGACAAGCGCTGGAAGTCAGAGTGTCAGAGCTGTGCAGCCCTGGCAGGAAGTTAAATAAGATGGCCCTGGGGTGACCACTGTGGTGGTCAGCGTTCCGGCCAGGTTCACTGGGTTGCAGCACAGCTGTGCCACCTCTGTGCTCCTTTGGGGCTAATCTGATCCCCTCCAGGTGTTTCCCAGTGTGTGTGTGGGTACCTGTGCCTGTAGAAGGACCCAGGTGCTTTGCAGTGAGGTCAGGGCTGTTGCATCTCCAACTTTCGTTTACACTTGTAAGATTGTTGTGTTTTCTGGGGGGTTTCCCACGTTGTAGTGTTGTCATATTCTGAGAAATCTCAAATTTCTGGCTCGTGGCCTGCACATCCATTGCACGTGAAGGCGAAAACCTGGTTTTGGGCAGAATGTTGCACCTGGGGATGCCCAGGCTGGGCTGTTGCCCCTCTCCTGCTGGCACAGAACATGCTGCTGGGAATGTTGCTGTTTCAGGGGGTGAGAGATTGGAGCAAGCAGTGCACGGAAGTCCCAGAGCTGTGCTGGTGGCTGCTGGAAGCCCTCCCCAGTTCCATTGTTTCAAGAAGAATAGATCCCTCACATTTTCACACTCTGCCCTCCGGTTTGGCTGACTCATCGAGGTAGACATAGCATTTGTCTTGTTCACAGGAAATAGCCATGCTGCTCTTGCTTTGCCTGTGTGCTTCAAATGGATGTCATTCAGATCCACCAAGACAAATTCCTTTAGTCCAGCTGCAAGTTTCTAAACTGGTTGTTACAGTAGAGGTAGAAAAACAAACATGGGATGGGGCTGAGCTGTTTCTTGGAAAGCCCAGGGATGTGTCCCACAGCTCTGATTTGCCTGCTGTGTTTTCTTCAGCCACCGTGGTGCCCCTCAAGGGCACCTGCAGAATGCCAGTGCCATGCCCTGCCTGGTCATCGCATCCAAATCTTTAAATATTGGGCAGAGGCTATCACTAATTGCCCCAGCAGTTTCAAAATATCTTTTTAAGACTATGTTACAAGGTGTCTTCATGATTAGGTCCTGCTGAGTTTTTGCAGGATGGTTTTAAACTGGAATTTGGCCATCACAGGTACTTACTAATTCTTCTTGACTCCATCAGAAGAAACTCCTGAGTTAAACATAGTATAATGGGTTAATAATATTTAAGATTTTGCCTGAAGTTGCTAATTTTTAATTGGAAATATATTGGTGGGAAATTTTTTATTAATCTGGAGTGGATCACATCCTTCTGCAGCATCCTGATGCTTCTGTAGCTGCACGGAGGCTGTTGCTTCCATCTCAGTGTGAGAGCAGAGCAACTTCAGTACCACCTGTGTCTGGTGCACATTTCCAGTTGTGTTATCCCAGTACATTTTTTGGATGTGGGACTGCTTGGCAAAGAAATATTCTGAGTTCCTGGATGTCCCAGTAACTGGAGCATGTTGTTTCCCAGCACTCCAGTGTTTCCTGGGCCAGAGGACAAGGTGTGCAGGCTTTTTAGAGTTCAAAAAGGGAGAAAGAAAACCCCCTGTAAACCTCACACAGCAAAACCATTACAGAGATAAACTCGTGTGGGCTTTCATGTGAGCCCCTGACTCAGTGCCTTGGCAGTGCTCTTGGACCATCCTGAGCCTGGGTTATCTGGGGAATTCAGATCTGCTCCTTTGGTCAGACCATCACCATGGAAGTGTCTTTGCTTGGAGAGAGTTTTTACCTTCCCTTCTGCTCCCACAGTGGGAGAGGATTCCTGTGACTTGGAGCAGCACGCCTGCCCAGCCCTCTGTTTTACAGTTCATGTCAGCCTCACACAAACCCCACAGTGTGACTTTCACAACTGCTCTGTATTCTTTTGCTAAGAATTTTCAGGTTTCCTGTGCCCAGCTGTTAGTGGAGTCCAGAGAAAACAGTCTTTACCTTGTGGGTCCAGCCCCTTCCCAGGTGTTTCCATGTGAACGTGAACCCCATGAGGTGCTGCTGGGCTGGGGGGTGTTCAGTGGGGGCTGATCCTGCTCCCAGACATTCAGTGACTTGGAAATTCCCCGTCATCCAGAGCTCTTACACTATATGGGATTCCCGGAGTAATCACAGCTTGTCTTTATGGATTTGAATTGAGAGGAAAACACTTGGGTTCATTCTACATTCAGAGCATCTTATTTCTGCTGCCGCTCCCTTTACACTGATGGGGTGCTGTAAAAGAGGACTTGGGAAGGCTAGATTTGCATTTATGTTCATTTAGAGCCCTTTTACACTCCCTGAATGATGTGTCAGGGGGGCTGACAGGCTCCTTTGCCGAGCCCCAGGGTAAAGAGGGATGGTGTGAAACCTTCACCCACTGAAACCGATAGCAGAGCTGTCACTGGCTCCCAGAAACACCAAATGGGGCCAGAAACGTGGTCACAGCAGAATATTCATCACAGTTTATTCTCTTCCTACATCCAGATGCCACTTGCATTGTCAAAACACTGTCACGGATAACTGAAAGGATCTTTAACAGGAATTTCAGAGCATCCCTTTCCCGTTCTCTCCAAAAGTCCCACTGGCTGGCCCCGTTCAGCCTCTCTGGATGTCTCGTGTGGGAGTCGGAGGCGCTTGGGAAGCCCAAGAAAATCCCTGACTGCTTAAAGTGAGGAAGAGGGCAGGGACAAGACATCATCTCCAGGGCTCTGCTACAGAGCTGCTTCTCTAGCCAAGGCTTCCTTCTTTGGCTGGGTGTTTTTAGCTTGGGGTGTGACTTTGCTGTCCTGCAGGATCCAGTCCTGTGGTGATCTCCACAATCAGGTGTCCCGGGAGTTCATTCCCTCCACTGCAGCCCAGGGGTGACGTTTCAGCCTCAATAATCAAATATTCTCAGAAGAGCCCCACAGGCAGCGTTGTGTGATGTTTTCTCTTTTAATCAATGGTGAGGAAAAAAGGGAACATGTTGTTGCTCATCTGTGTTAATTTAAGAACCCACACGCAGCCTGCAGCGGTCGGGATCAGGCTGGGCATTTCCTCAGCTGTAAATCAAACCCATTTCACTCCAAGGGGAAGGAGTTCACTCAGAAGGAAACAGAACTGGGGTTTGGGAGGAAGGCTGGGTGCAGGGCTGAAGTGGCAGGGTGGCTCTAGGCCAGGGCTCTCCCTGCATCCCTGGAGCAGGTTCCTTCATCCAGCAGACCTTCCCTGGCTGGTGACTCACACCTGGATGGGGCTGCGGGCAGGACAGCCCGGCTGGGGCACCTGGGGACAGAGGGCCAGGTCCTCTCTGCAGAGGTGACACACTCAGCCAGTGCCACTGGGCTTTGGGATTCGCCTCCAAGCACAGAGAGGCAGGAGGATGGATGCCTCCAGCCCGTGCTGGCTGAACAGAGGGTGATGCTTTCACTTGAAAAAGTAAAGGATGTGTGAATGCAGTTTTCTCTCTCTGAGGCAGAACAGGCATCCTTGCTGGGGCTGCAGATGCCTCGCTGTGCCAGGCTGCCTTTCTCAGAGGCTCCCTGGGTGTGCAGTCCCTGCACGTGACACCCAGGCTGGGAACAGGCAGGAGTAACAGTTCTGTAATTAGCAGGATGGGGAGAAGCAATTTGTGTTGCCCTGTCCCAGTGGAGAGGAGCTGTGGAAAAGGGAGACTTCCTCACATCACCCCAGGCTGTCCCTGACCCACCTTGGCTGGGAAGCAGGAGAGTTCCTAACCTTGCTTGGCATCACCAGGCAGATCCTGGGGAGTCTTTTTTGGGGAAGGCAAAAAGAAGAACTGATATTTCCAGTTTGCTGCTTAAGCTAAGAAAAAAAAAAAAAAAAAAAACATTTTTGGGTTTGACCAGGCAGGGCACATAGAAACAGAAATGATTTTTGTGTGTAGTAAAGAACCCTGGGAGTGCAAACAAATGGCTTCATTTTGTTATTTGTAGCTTGGAGTACTTTGAGAATGACCAGTTTTGTTTTGCTTTAGGAGCCAGTTCCAAGTGGAACTTTTTCCTCTTCTTTGTGTTTTTTTCTTCTCTTTTTCTGTGTGAACCACATGCACACACAATAATTAACCAGTGAAGAAGGTCAGAAAGGAAGTGACTGGGGAAGATGTACTTTAAACATAGACATTCATGAGGCTGTGGGCTGTAATTAACTGGAATGTTTGTCTGAGGTTCCCAGGTTACGTGTTGAATATTAGATAAGTTATTAAAGAGGCAGTTTTTTATTTATCCTTTTAATTATCAAAGCTTTAATGGCTCTTCAGCTCTACCGAATTAATTTTTTGCAATTACATTTGAAAAATATTTATTTCTCTTTTCTTGATGGGGTTTGGTGTAACACCAGCATTGCTTTAGGTCACAAATAGTGCTCAGGGTTATAGTGTAACATGAACTGCTGGTCATGAACAGTTTGCCATGGACAAACAGCCTTTGGGAATGCAGGAGGAGGAGGAGGAGGAGGCAACTGTATTCACAGAGTGATGGAATGGTTTGGGTTGGAAGGGACCTTAAAGCTCTCATCCTGTGGTCAGGCACACCTTCCACTAGACCAGGTGTTACTTGTTTCAGGGAAGCTGGGAACCTCTGGGAGGAAACGGTGAGGAAGCAGCCCTAAAAGAAGTCAGCTATTTTCTCAATGTGGAAATACTCATTTGGGTCTCCAAAGGTTCTACTCCTTCTCTGGAGTGAGTGATCAGGATGAAGCACATCTGCTGAAAGGTGTGATTCCCAACTGGAACAACTCCAGAAAAACCACTGGGTGATTAAGGGAGCCCAAAGGCTGGGAGGGGACACCTGGCAGGTAGAAAGGAGTGGCAGAGGGCTCTCGAGGCTGATCATGCTGCCACAAACCAAAAGGGTGTTACAGAGTACCCATAAATCCATCTGGAGATGAGGTTACGTTAGGAGGTGGTTTCGAAGTGTCAGAGGCAGGACGCTTTCTGGTGGGGAAGTGGTGTCCAGAACCTCCCTGAATGCAGTGATACAGAAAGGAGCCAGCCTGAGCTGTGGATTGGACTGCAGGCTTGGAATGAATAGCAGTAACTCCTGTGGACTCCACTCAGGAATTCTAAGGTTTAGACAGTATCCATTTACATCACAGGGGAAGAGTTTTGATGGGTGCTTGCGAGAGCTGGAGAGGCAGGAGTGCTTCAGGCTTGAGGGTAATGCTGGTTTCTTGTGAACCCATTGGAGGTTCAGTTCTACTTGCTGTGGTCGTGCTTTGGGGGAATTTTCAAAACCCAGTGAGGTTATTAATGGGGCAGCGACACGGCTGATCAGTGCCACCCTTTTGTGGCACCGCGTTCCTTCCCCTGTTGGACCATGGGGATGCCTCGGGTTCCTGAGGATCCCTGGGTTCAGGAGGAGCCAGGCAGGGCTGTGGCTCCGCAGCTGAGGACAGGTTCCCTCCTCTGGCTGTACTTTCCATCTGGAAACAATGCCTCTTGAAAGTGGGGAAGGGTTTTTAGTTTTTCCTGTGCTGGGCTCTGATTTTTCCTGCCAGGGCTCTCTCTGTGCCTGGTCAGGAGTGACACAAAACACACCGAGCGAGAGCCTGCTGTGAAGCAGAGCCTGTCTGCATCCTGGGGACAAGCTTTTCCATCCTCAGCCACAGCTCCATGCTGTGTTTTCCATGCCAGGCAGCCATTTTAATCCATTCCAAATTTCCCCGCAGAAGCCAGCGGCACGCGTGGTTTGTGTGTCTGTGTGCACACGTGGTGGGAGCAGGGAGATGGCTTTTCCTGGATGTTCCCTGTCCCCAGCAGGACAGAAGCCACCCTCCAGAAGTGAAAACATCAGCTCCTGTGGATAAAGGCAAACATGAAGGAAATGACTTCTTGCAGCCAGAATATATAAAACTTCATTTTTTTTTCCCCTCCTGCAGTCTACTTTTTATAAAAGACAAAATAATGCTTCCTCTAGCTAATCTTACGTCCATCCTCTGGCCTGAGGAAACATCTGCTCTCCATGGTAGTCTCAGTTGTCCCAGCCAGTTCCCTCTTAGAGTTCCCTTCTCTTCCACTGACAGCTGTTGCCTCCAGCTGCCTTCATTCTTGCCCACCAGCCATCCCTAAGCCAGGAGCCCATCCTGATGTCCAGGTTTAGCTCAGGTCAGGTTTAACCATCTCCTAGGCAGGATTTTAGCAGCTGGTGTGCTGTGCTGACAAACAGCACAGTGCCCTGGTGAGATCAGGAGTCTCTTAGCCATGAGGATGCTCAAAGATCACTGGTACAGCAGAAAAAAAAATCAGCCCTGTCCTTGCAGCCTCTTCATCTACCTTGGAGCTGGGAATTTGCTGTGGGAGCCAGAGCTGCCAGCAGTTCTGTGATGTGGTGAATGACACTGGGGTGGGTTTGTCACTAATAAATTGGGTGTTGACTCCTGGAGAGGAGCATTTGTGTTGGTGAGGTCCTGTAGGCCGGGGGTACTCAGCAGCTTTTCAGCTACACAGCTTTTTTTTTTGTGGAAGGAATCTGGGTTTTGGTTTGGTTTAGGAACAAAACCATTTCCACCCTACTCGGGGCCTTGGCTGTCCCTGCTGAGAGGAGCTGCAGCTTCCTGCTGGGATACAGGATGGAGAGCTGGGGGTGGCTGTGGTAGGGCTGAACCTGTGGCTCTTTGTTTAGACAGCCCCTGGCCAGCAGCATTTCCCTGTCTATTGTGTTCTTCCTTCCCCCTCCAGGTGGCTTTACCTACCTGTTGTGTTTTCAGCCTTACCGGAGACCATGTGGCTCTTTAGCCAAAATGGAAAACCATGGAGGGTCACAGCTTTCACCCTCCAGGCGTGGAAGGGCTGCTCTGTGCTTTGCATTCCTGGTGAGAAAATTACCCTGTGGTGGAATTTCTCTCTGGCAGAGACACCAGGCTCTGTGCCAGTGTTTCCTCTGCTTGTCACCTTTACCTTTCCTACATGGGAAGGGAAACACCTTCTAGTTCTGACCCAGTCATTTGTTTCCTGGTCCTTTGTCTGACTGTGATTGCAAACCCCAAAAATAGGCAGAGGGATGAAAATACAGAGTACAGGAGCAGCTGTGTGACCAGGAACTGCTCAAGGGTGAGGAGAACTCTGGAGAAGAGCTTTCCTTGGAAGAGCCTGCTGGGAACAAGTTAATTTGTGCTCAGGGTCACGTGCATTTTATTGCCACAGATGTGCATAGACGGGGAAAAAACAAAAAATTAATTGCTGTTAAAAATGTGTATCTGCAGCCTTGTGAGAGAGCTTTGTGATTCCTGGGAATTTATGATGCAGGGTCTGTTCCCAGCGGGCGGTGACACGGCAGTGAGCAGTGTCTGGTGTCATTCCAGCAGCACAGGGAGGTGTGTCTGACCCACCCCCAGCTCCCTCTCAGAGGTAACTCTGCCCCTGTGTCGTTGCAGGACCGTGGCAGCCGAGGTCAGGAAGCAGATCTCGGGGCAGTATGGAGGCTCCCCACAGCTCCTCAAGAACCTCAACATCGGAGGCAGCGTCTCTCATCACACCACTGTAAGTCATGCCTGCAGCAGGGCTTGCTCAGGGTGCTGGCCCTGGTCATTTCACCCTTTGGCAGGAAACTGCAGTGAACAATGCAGAAGCATCACAGGTTGTTGATGTAAGCGCCTCTGTTAACACCAAGGACAAAATTCCATGCAAAACCCACTAGTTTTGGGGATTTGTATGTTGCAAATCAGTTGGTGTGGCTGGGAATCTGTGTTTCTGCAGAATCTTTGTAGGACAAGGAACTTTCTTGACCAGATATTAGTTGTTTTATCCCCAAACAGCCTGGATTGGGCATTAAATTCCACGTGTGTGTGGTTGTCTGCATGGAGAGCTCTTTGCAAGCTCCTGTACTTCAGGTTGCTGTTTTCCTGTCCTTATCACTCTGGAGAGCAGGACCACAGCGACTCATTTACTCTTCGGAAGTATTTTAAATATTATTGTGCAAGTTGAGTGTGGCTATTCCTCAGGAATGTGTATTTACTTACAAGTTTACAGCCCACTTTGAAGAGCTGCATTGTCACAGTCACCCTTTCTGAAGTCAGACTTTCTTGCATGGCCTATCAGTAACCTTCCAGCTTTATTGTGGTAAACATTTCAAGAGTGCAGCAAACTTTTTCAGGCTGGAAATGTTTGATTTGGGGTCTCACTTCAGGTCACAGCAGTTCCTTTAGCTGCAGTCAGCTTGGAAAACAAATATGAGAGCATCTTGTTTTCTTCAGAGAGGGGTGGTTAGGTCAGGCGAGGCTGGAAATGTGCCTTGAATTTGATAGTCTGCGCAAGTGTTGTGAGTTTACCAGAGTTCTTCTCCTTGGAGTGGTGTCCTGTAGTACTTCCTCAGTTCCTGGGACTGTGGGAATGAGTTCATGGGAATTCCCTCTGCTTCATGTCCAACGTAACCTGCTAAAGCTTCCTCCTGTGGAGCACAAGCGTGTCCTCGGAGCTGTCACCTCAAGAGGGATCTCCAGGCTGAGCTCTAGCTCAGAGCTGTGACTTCACTGTGGGCACAAACTTCATCTCCGAGGAGATCTGGCCATGCCAGAGGCCCTGGGGATGGAGGAGGGCTGGAATTGCTGTCGTTTCCCAGGAGCACAGGGAGAGCGGAAGGCTGATCTGTCAGCCCGTGCCCAGCATGGTGGGGGCTGAGCAGGGAGGAGGGTTAATGAGAGAAGGGTTAATGAGAGAAGGGTTAATGAGAGCTGCTGCCCAGGCTAATGCCTTATCTCAGTGGCTCTGCTGGGCTGTGCAATGGTAATGCAAAGCCCTGACTTGGCAGTTCTGCATGGGCTTTTGCATAATGCAGCATTAGCATAGGGAGGGTCCCCTGCTATTAGCTGGTGTGTGGAGCAGTCAGGGTCATTGACTCCAGTTCCCTGCAGCACTGGACAGCTGAGGAATGCACTCCCACTGGATATCCATCCCAGGAACTACTGTGCCTGCCTTGTCTCACATGTGGTTTCAGCTTGGAAGGAGTTGGCTGAATTGCCTTTCTGCTCTCATCAAGTGAGATGTCTTCTGTGAACCTCTCCAGGTTGCTCTTCACCCAGCCATGGTTTTGATCAGTTTTTCCTTGTATCACCTCCTTTCACTCTGAATTGTCTCTTCCACGTTTTCCTCCTATTCCTAAGGCTTTTCCATTCTGCCACCAACCAAGTGTTCATGCTCAGAGCTTCAGTCCTGTTGATCTTCACATATAATTTTTGATACAGGATCAGACTTGTTGGTCATGGTATTATCAGTAGCTCTCATTATCCTGTTGCCCTGGTGTTTGCTAGTAAATACATGCAAGAATCTATAAAAATGCTGGAAAAGGTCATGCTGGCTGGAAGCAGGCTCTGAGCTTTTCCTATCAAACTGCATTTCGTGATGGCTGCTGTGATAAGCTCCCAGTTTGTCACGTTAGATTGGGTGCTGAGCAGAGATGCTCTGCAGAAGCCTGATTAACACGGGGTGATGGTTTGTAGGAGATAGTCTGTAGGAAAAGTCTATTTAGTTAAGTCATGAGTCTGTGTCCTGAGGCAGCATAATACGACAGAGGTTCGCTTGTCTGAGTTTTGGGTTAATTTCTCTCCCCGAGGCATCTGTGAGGATCTGCTGTGCCTGCCTGGCCTGGTTTGATAATCAGCATTATGCAGAGGGAAAGCATCCCTGTGTGAAGCTGTGTTTGCTCTGGAAAAGTTCAGTTCTGTGTAGCCACACTAGTTTAAAAGCCTAAAGTAGGGCATGTAGTGTGGGAGTGAATAAGAAATTCCTGCTAAAATGTTGTGTGATTGCGTTTCAGTAGCTCCACGATAGCAGCTGGTTGGGACTGGGGCGGCTCCAGCCTGCCAGAGTTCAGGAATTATTTGGCCAATGCTGTCAGGCACAGGGTGGGATCGTTGGGGTTGTCCTGTGCGGGGCCAGGAGCTGGACTGGGTGATCCCTGCAGGTCCCTTCCAGCTCAGGGTATTCCATGATTCTGTGACTCCAGTGATTGTGCAGATGTGGTCTCTCATGCCCATCTTGCTCACTGTGTGAGAATTCTGGTCCAGAAAAGGTCAGCACTGATTTTTCTGACGGCTGACAACAGCGGCTGCTTGTGATAGTTTGTCTGAGAGTCTTATCAGTCCAGTGGAGATGTTTTTATGGAGAAATGGAGTCTTTGTGAATGAAGAGCCTTCAGCACCGTGCTTGCTTGGGCCTTTTGTTTCTTGTCAGCTGAAGCCAGTGCAGGGACGTTCCCCGCTCCACAGACTTGCCCCTGGTTGAACCTGGGATAAATGCAAAAACCTGTCAGCTGAATTTTAGCAACTCTCTTCCCTTTTGCCTTACAAGCAGCAGACAAAATGCTGCCAGAACTGTTTCTAATTTGGTATCTGGTAGAGCTGGGGAGAAGACACTGCTTTCAAATGAGTTTATTATTGTCAGCCCCCACCCTTCTGCCACTTTAGGAGCAGCTGATTTTAACTGCACATTCCTCAAACCCCAGACACAGGTCCAAGGCCCTCAGAGGCTTCTCCTGTGTAACCCAATGTGCCAGGCTGGGACTCCTGGCAGGATGCAGAGTCCCTGCAGCTCCGAGCTTTTTATTTTTGCAACCCACAGCAGAAGGCACTGACAGTTTGTTGTTGGGAAACAGGAGCTGTGAGCTCTGAGAGTTCCATGAAGGAGGGTTTATTTTTTTGAAGTTATTTTTGCAAATCTGTCCAAGCCCACTGGTGAATGGAGTGTGCATTTGCACCTTGCTGGGGGTGCTCTGGCTTGGAATCCATGGGCTGTGCTCCCCTTGGGTGCCCCCAGAGATTCAGCATTCCTTGCTGGGAGCTGGTGCTTCTCACCACCAGCCCCAGTGGGTGAAAGCAGAGAGCCTGCACTTCCTCTGGGAGAATTCCCCAGCATCTTGCAGGATGGGGAATTTGCTCTGTTTGTTTGATGAACAGGCTGTTTACTACGGGCCATTATAATCCCTCCTGACTAACCACTTTCTTTTCTTCCCAAGTTTGTTTTCTCTGTGGAGCAGCTCCTTGTGCTCAGTTAACTCTCTCTGCTGGAAGTAGATAAAGACTTATAAAATCTTCAACTTTTTTTTTCTACTTTTGAGTTCCAAGGATAAAAATTGAAGTGTTTTTTGGTTGTTGTCTAAAGCTTGTTTGTTTTTTTTTTCCCCAAGAAAAAAATATCTTATTTTTTCGAAGTCTTTTCAGGTCTCTTTTTTTCCTATTTCTTTACATCTCTAGAGGTATATTTTAATGGTTGGACACAGCACTTAGTGCAGTGGTCTGGCTGACAAGATGGTGAAAGTTTGGGGATGGATGATCTCGGAGGATGTTGCCAACCTTAATGATTCTGTGATTCAATTAGAAAAGCGACTTTTTATTAAACTTGCAAATAAGCAGAGTCAATGTACATTCAGTAGTTTTATAGAAAAATCAGCTTTTTCCAAGGGATTGGGGGTAATATTTCCTGCCTGTTGATGTACATTACAGCAGAGATGATTGTTGGTATGTAAAGGAACACTGTTATAAGAGGTACTAATTAGTCTGGGAATAAAGGGGTCTGGATTCTTGGATGTGATGTGATCTGACCGTGTCTGCTCTCAGCACTTCATTTTCTCTTGTAAAATGAAGGTGCTGACATTTACATATCTTTGTAAAGCACTGCTGGCTTTATGGGCATTATCTGGGCTAATTGAGGCTTTGTCTTGGATTTATTTGATGTCAGACTTTGGCCGTGTATTTAAAGACAGCATCTAATTGTTCAATAAGAGAATATAGGTTCCTTTGTATATTTCCATTGTTTATTTTAATGTAATTTAAGAGAAGAAGAAAAGGTGATTTGTGCAAATGATTGGGAAGCACAGCAAAGGAAAACATGACAGGGTCTTGTGTGGCACTGAAAAGGGCGTTTTGGAGTGTTCAGAGCCAAGTGATTTTATCACCAAAAATTGAAAAGGAGAGTGAGCCAAGTCTTTAGGCTGTCTCAGGGCTGATGAAGGCTGAATGGTGCCTCCCATTATTTGCATTTCCTGGAGGTTTTGCCCTGCCTGGCTGAATGGTCTCTCCTGGTCAGGCAGGGGAGGATGGGAGAGGCATCCACATCCTCTGCCCTGCCTCCTCCCCTTGGGGACTGCTCACAGCTAACTCTGCTCTGGTGCAGGCACTTTCTGCAGGACACTAGAACTGCTCCCATTCTATTGCTAAAGGCAGCAGTGAGCCCTGTGGCAAAGGTCAGGAGTGTTTGATCTGTTCAGGTGAGCCTGGTGTCCGCTGGAAGCTGCTGAGTCTCTGCAATAACTTAAAACAGATCACGTGTTAGCAGAGAGAAATACTCTTAACTAAATAATATTATACCAAGTAATTGTTACTAAATTGTTAATAAATACTCTTAACTAAATGATATTATACCAAGTAATTGTTAATAAACAGGCTGGGAGAGCTGGGGGTGCTCACCTGGGGAGGAGAAGGCTCCAGGGAGAGCTCAGAGCCCCTGGCAGGGCCTGGAGGGGCTCCAGGAGAGCTGCACAGGGACTGGGGACAAGGGATGGAGGGACAGGACACAGGGAATGGCTCCCACTGCCAGAGGTTAGATGTTTGGAGGATTTCTTTGCTCAGAGGGTGCTGAGGCCCTGGCACAGGCTGCCCTGAGGCTGCCCCATCCCTGGGGGTGTCCCAGGCCACGGAACACCGGTGCAGCTCCGCGTGTCCCCTGGGTAACCCATGCAGGGATAAAT
Source organism: Tichodroma muraria (assembly GCA_013390105.1). Classification (NCBI taxonomy): domain Eukaryota; kingdom Metazoa; phylum Chordata; class Aves; order Passeriformes; family Sittidae; genus Tichodroma; species Tichodroma muraria. Next base: position 38,494 of record WAAG01090076.1, read on the forward strand.
TGACCCCTGGGATCTGAGAGGTGCCTGTGCCAAGTATTTCCCACTCAGGGAAGCATGTCTGTGGTTGGCAGGGCTCAGGGCCACCAGGGCTCAGGGCCACCAGGGTCTGCCTGTGTGAGCCCCGATGGTCTGGATGGGTCTCTACTGACCTGATGTAACATTTCTGCCAAAAGTGGGAAATCCGTGATTTTTCTGCAGTCTCTGGTCAAAGTGTTTGGCTTTTTCATTTCTCTATTGCTGTCTCAGTTTCTGCTTTCAGTTTTGTCACAATTTACCAGAGGGAAACTCTTCGAGATGGGTCTCAGCACTTGCATTTTCTGTATCAAAGTCTTTGTGTTCTCCGAATACTCTTGGTGAAATTACACAATTCTTAGTCATCAAAGATCTTGTCTTCTTACCCGTCCTTGGAGGCATAACTCGTGTCTTTCCAGGGTTGGTAAGAAATTGCTTTAGTATTCCCAGATAACTAATTAATCTCTGATTAATATTAATATTTTTATACCCAAATGGCTTCCTACATTAGCAACCAGTTATCACAGCAAATAACCTGGCAGTGTTTGTACATAAAGCATCTCACTGGTTTTGGGACTGGCTGTTACTTGTTACATGTAGGATTCTTCTTTAGGTAGGTATATTTATAATTATTTCACAGAATCCCAGACTGGTTTGGGTTGGAAGGATCTCAAAGTTCATCCCGTTCCACCCTGTTATGGGCAGGGACATCTTCCACCATACCAGGGTGCTCCAAGCCCTGTCCAGCCTGGCCTTGGACACTTCCAGGGATGGGGAATCCATTTCCTTTCATTAGATGCTTTTTCAGACTCGAGCATTGTGACAGAATGTGACAAACACTGCAGATCTCGCAGAATCCAGATCTTAAAACCGAACGTTTTCAGGTTTTAGAAATGGAGGCTTCAGACACAGAGAATGCTTACAACCATTTTTGGGGCACGTTTGCAATTTGGAGATGAAGGACTTCCATCAGCTGCTCTCCATGGTAATGACATCTCGCAGAACATCGTGCAAGACCAGGAGTAAGAGCCAGAGCAGAGCAGGAGATAGGGAGCTGCATTCCAGAGGCAGTGGGGAGGTAATGACTGCACTTATGGCTGGGGAGGTGTCATCCCTGGTGAGGCTTGGGAGCTGCCTGTGGTTGATGGAAAGCAGAGATTGCCTAGGAATCTCCTTAGTTCATTTGAATATTTCCATGCATTATAAATGCAGCCAAAAAATGAAATGCAGGAGTTCTCTGGGCTCACCAGGCATCAGGAGTATGGGTTTTCTGAAATGCAGGGATGGCAGCAGACAAATATGCGAGTCTTTGAATTTGGATCCATTTGGGTTATTTTTGGAGTGCTTAGTTGAAAGAAAATGTCATTTTTGCAAGTAGAACATGTTTTTTCATTACTTGCGTGTTGTCAGTGGTTAATATTACACTGCTCATGTTTCAAAACCTCTTAGAGTGACTTGCCTGTAGTTCACACTTAAAAATAAATCGAATGCCTCTGTTTAGCAAGCTTATCTCTTTAAACTGTTACCTTCTTTAACCTGCCTGCAAATTGTAATTTCTTTTTTAGCATATTGCATTCTCAGATTTATTCTGAGTCCTTCCAGTACATCAGATTTGACTCCTGTTCCCTGGGATAGCAGTATCCCTTTAAGGGTGGCAGGATTTTGCCACAGCAAGCACAGGCCATCTGCATTCCTGACTGCTCAGCGAGGGAAGTGCCTGTTTGCCCTGGAGACCCAGAGATAGCTGAGAGAAGGCTGGGGCTCAGCTTTGAAATGTTAATCTGCTGCTTCTGTCCTTCCAAGATTTTGCCCAGGGAAGGCAGTGGGTGGGAAGTTGGTATTAATTTAGAATTTGGAGCTTTGGCACAATCTGTTGCAGTTTTACCACGTTATAAATGGCTTAATATTTAAGGAGGTATTGAAGTTAAGATGGAACTTTGTCCTGATTTCAAAATTGGCAAGAAATATCACCCTGATTTTGAAGAAGTGCTTTAGCTGCCAAGTAAAAATAGCAGTCAGGATCCTCCCTGTGATGAGGAGCTCTCTGCAAAGGTTAATTTTTCAGGGTCCCTTATCGGATCCTCACAGGGAGTTTTACTCCCACACAGGAGGCAGGAGGTGCAACCTTCCACGCTTTGCCATTGTCATTTTTACAGAGCCCTCAATTGTACTGTGATCCTCCCAGGGGCTGGGGCTCTGCCCTTGGGAATGATGCATCTTATTTGAGCTAAAAGGGAAATTGGGCTTGGATTGGGCCGCAGCAGCTTGGGTTCAGGTCCTTGTTGTGCCAGATGCATCCTGCCAAGCTGTCATGTCACAAGCTCTCAGTGCTGTTGGGGCTCCCGGGGAGATTGGACGTCCTGGGAGGGCAGAGGTGAGGGAGGGAGAAGGAAATGGGAGGGAATGTTGTTTTCCATGGCTGTGCTGTCATACACAAGCTGGGAAAGCCTGCAGAATCACAGCAGGGATTTGAGCCTGTCACTTCCAGGGTGTCCCATGAGACTCCTCGTGGTGCTCAGGACAGCAGTGTGAGCTGGGCAGATATCCCCTGTGCCCAGCTGTCTGTCTAGGGAGGGGATGGGCTAAAGTCCTCCAGGCAAGCCTGGGAATGCCTGTGGACGTCAGGGCACTGTGCTTCAGTCAGTCCCTGTGAGAGGGAGATAATAATTGTCCCTTTTTCTGCCCTAGTTGTTACTGAGCTCCTGTCCTGAGCTGCTGTGCAGTGCCCAGGAGAGCAGACCTCGAGTCTTCAGGTTCCTGCCCAGGGGCAGGTCTTGTACAAGCCTGACCTCTGCATTGTACTTTTTGTTTCCTTGTGTGAGCTTTGCAGCATGGTGCCCTGGCTGTAACTTTCCCTGCACATTATCCCTTTGTTCCCTTTGTTATCCCTTTGGGATGCTTGGCTAAAGTGGATGAAGGGTTGTGTTACCCTCCGTGGAGTGATGCCACATCCCCTCAGTGAGGCTCCTGCAGATTTGTGCAGGTGCTTTTGTAAGTGATGATGATGGTCCAGGTAGGCGCTCAAAAGGGGGAAATAAATAGGAGAGAGACATGTGCACTAAAACTCCACAAAAATACAATGTTTGCTGTCTGGAGAAGGGCAAAGTCGATAGGGAACGCGGTTTTATTTTCCAGCTTTTAAGGGGATGTAACAGTGAAGAATAACACAACCTTAAAGAAGAAAGCTTGAGTGCCCCCATTGCAGGAGAGCTGTAAACCTTTGAAATAGGGGGTTGTCCTGCAAGTGCTGAGAGCCAGAGCTGCAGCAACACAGGTGCACCCTGGAAACTGCCTGTTAAATGGGTTAGAGAAGCCAAATCAAGTAGCTGAGCCTTGCTGTGTGAGTTCACTGGTTGAACATGTCCGTGGTCAGGTTGAGGACATGCAGAGTTGTTATTTCCAAGCGAGGGGTTTGATGGGGGTAAGTCTCAGAGAGGGGAGCCCGTTTGATTTCTGTTGTACTTTCAGTTTATCAGTACTGTGATAAACACGGTGTTTATGCTGGCAGGGAGCAGGTTATGCCCCTCTTACTCATCCTGAGCTGCCCTTTCTCTCCACATTGTCCTCCTGTAGATTTTAATAGCGCCAGAAGAGTGCTTGCCGTGAGTGAGGTGCTTGCTGCAGTGCCTGATCCTGGGATAAAGACTGAGTGAAAACCGTGTTAGGGAATTGGGAAAAATTTCATCTGTAATTACAGCCTGCACAAAATCAAGGAGTATTTTTTAAAAGAGCAGCAATTCTGGGAGCAGCTTTCCTTTGCATATTTTTAGCATGTATTTGCTGTTAATTTACATTATTCTATGGTCCTGGTGGGGAAGATGCTCAGGGATCTTGCAGACTTTGGTTTCTGGAGGGTCTTAATAAACTCAACAGAAATGGACCCCCTGGCAAGGATTTCTTGCAGTAACACTCCAGTATTCCCCATTAGGTTTACTAGGGGAGACCACATTGAGGCCTTTCAGTACTTAAAGGGGGCTTAGGAAAAAACAAGGAGAGTGACTTTTTACACAGGCAGACAGTGATAAGGAGAATGGTTTCAAACTAAAAGAGTAGATATTAAGAAACTCCTCCCTGTGGGGGTGGAGAGGCCCTGGCACAGGGTGCCCAGAGAAGCTGTGGCTGCCTCTGGATCCCTGGAAGTGTCCAAGGCCAGGCTGAAGCACCCTGGGATAGTGGAAGGTGTCAGGGATGAAACAGGATGAGCTTTAAGGTCCTTTCCTGCAAAACCACTCTGGGATTCTGTGATTAGCCAGCTGGTAGGTGGTCTGCATGTGTGCAGATACCTGACTGGAATTGTCCTTCTGCCTTTGGAAGTCCAGTGAAGAGCTGGCTGTGTTCTGTGAAGGAGACACCTACTGTTGCTTCCCTGGGGCTGCCAGGAAGAGTGGAGAAGGCTTTTCCTGGGGGCACGATGAAGATTATGCTGAAGCTGGCCATGCCTGCAGCCTGCCAGCAAGCTGGGCTGTGGGAGAGCACAGCTTTGTCCTCCCCAGCTGTTCCCCCTTGCTGCTGCAGCAGATTTCAAACCTTTCCACGTGCAGCCGATGGGACTGGCAATTCTTTGATAGCTGGGATCAGTTGTAGCACGGCCTCACGCTCCTGCAGGCCAGGGGAATCAGCTGTTGGATGCCTCTTGTTTTTCCTGGTGCCACAGGAGGCTAGCTGGGTTGGAGCTGGGATGACAGAGCAGGTTCTGCTCCTCCAGCAGCACTGAGGCTGATTGGGATGATGGGGTTGGGTAACCTGGTCTTTATCCGAGCTTGTCCAACTCCTCCGGTGTGCACGTTCCACCTGATGGGTTTATGTGGCAATTTCAGGTGACCGGTGCTTTGCCCAAGCAGCACAGGAATGGCCCTTGGTATTCTGTGTGTCCTTGTCCCCATCCACACCTTTGGAGCGATGCTGGAGCATGAAGCAGGACAGGGGGAAGGTTAAACCATTGACAGCAAGAGCCTTGAGAGGAGCTCTTGTGATTCTGTTCACACGTGGGGGGACATCTTTTAGGTTCATTTTCCTTTTGGTGCTTTTATTCGTCCTTCTTTACTCCCCCTCCTCTTTCATCACTTCTTCCCCCACAAATATCTGAAGCCTAAAATAATGTTCTTGCCTTTTATCTGCCAATAGTATGACACCAAGTAGTTCCTCTCCATACCCATGAATTTATGTTTGGCCTGTGTGCTCAGGTGCTAGACAGTATTTCTGGCTGCACAGATGGTGAGTCTAACACAGGCCTCTGGGTTTGACTGTTATGTTTGTTTACATCTTCATGGTACAATAGTTACCCCAAGAGACAAACTGGAAAATTGTGAAGTGCAACCTTGGGCCTAATCCTGAAATGTGTGAAGGGCTTGGGAATGCCCGGAGAGCACGGAGAGCCCCTGAGCACTGCCTGCCTTTCTGCTTTGGGGGATTTTTAGCTGGCATGGCCACTTCGTTCATCTCGTGTCCAGCACATCACAATGCCCCTGTTGGACAAGGGGAGTTGGAGATGTGAAACACCAGGGATGGGGGGACGTGGTGTGTTCTGGGCTGTGACAGTCTCACGCCCTGGGTCCTGCGTGCCCCCGTGAGCTCTGTGTTAATACAGAGCTTTTTCCTCATCTGTTCTGTAATTCTGCTTATCAGGATGAGTGGAGTGGAAAGATTGGAAGGGATGAGTTTCCTGTGTGTTAGAGAATCACGGGTAAATGAGTTTGTGCACATTTGAAGCACAACACTCTCACAGGCAGCTCGCTTTTGGAAGATCCCTCAGCTTTGGAGCTGCCAGGTCAGAAAGAAGGATAAAAGAAAGTCTTAAAATGTTGAGGCTTAAAAATAGGGTCAGATAAGCAGCTTTAAGTCATCTCATGAGGCTTCCTTACCCCTCTGGGAGGTGCTGTCAGTGTCCAGCAAGGAGCAGCATCCCTGCATGGATGGGGCTCTGCACTGGCCCCAGGAGGGTGGGAGGGGGTGCTTTTCCCAGCACCTCTGGACACCCCCCTGCTTCTGGAGCTTTTGCCCAGTGATTCTGTTAGTTTTACCTTCATTTACAAGGAGTCTCCCTTGCTGGCTGGTTCCTCCTCTTTGGTTCTGAGGTTTGTCAGTGGAAGGGGCGATTTGAGGCAGAGCAGCCCTGGAAGCTCGCAGCACTTGGAAACAAGTAGCAATTCCTTGAGGAAAAGCCTTCACCCCTCAGTGACATTTGCCAGGGATCTGGTGCCACCTGGAGCTGGTCTGCCGTTTGTGAAGAGCGGGGTGAGGTGGTGACATCTCGACTGTGGCGTGGGAAGGAGCAGTGACAAGTTCTGCTCATCGCCGGCGCTGCAGCGATGGAAACAGCGAGAAGTGTCTGGTTTGTATTTTCAAAAGTTCTGCAAAATCACCTACTTTGGGTCCACTTCAAGAGCTCAGGGGTAGAAGGGGGGAAAAGGTTATGGGGTTAAAGAGATGATTGTCATCTTCTCGTGAAAGGTGTCCCTGCCCATGGCAGAGGTTTGGAACGAGCTAGCCTTTAAGGTCCCTTCCAACCCTTCTGTGATTCTTTTGATATTTCTTTACACTGAAATTAATTTGTTTATTTTACCTAAATTGCAGAATCAAATACTACATTTCTAGCCATCACGTATTTTTTTGGTGAGCCAGATTCTTATCTGGCAAAAAGTCATCTGCTCCAACTCCCCTGACTTCCTTGGAGTCACACTGGTTTCCTGCTGAAGGATCTGCCTTTTAAGAAAATTGCAGTGTTCATTGAGGTTATTTGTGGTAGGGAGATTCTTTTAGTACCTTCTGTGTTAGCCCAGTCATTTTCCTTGAGTAAAAAGTTGATTCATTTCAGAACTTGTTGGCAATAGTTTGAAAACTGGAATTTGGGATTTGTATAGCAATATTCTCGAAAGGCACATTTAAAAATGAAGTACTGAGTGTTCTTTTTAAAGTCATCTCCAACACAAGCTACAGGATAGTTCCTTGTCCCACAGAAATCATCTGGATGACAAGAAAGGGGAAGTTAGTAGAGAAAACTGCTGAATTTGAATGTGTTTTTGTGGCTCTTGTTAAAGCACTCAGCCTCACTGCCATGTGCCAGGGAATTCTAGGAAATCTGTCAGTTGCTGTAGAGACAACTTGTTTCTCTGAAACGAAACTTGTTTTTGGTGTTTCATTTTCTTAATGTCTATGTTTATGTATAGCCTCATAGCATAATGATCTCATATCAGAATATTTATATGTATTTATATAATGGAATATGTAAAAGTACAAGTTATGCAATGTATGTATCCAGTTTATGCAAATTTTCTTCTAATGTAACTAAAAAAAGCTCAGGATGGTGAGATCAGCACTGCCAGGGAAATCTACTGTTTTCCTGCACGTTTTCAGTCGTTCCTTGTGCTTCAGGTAAAGGCTTTGTGCCCAGTAAAGATGATTTTTAAGCATCCATTTTATTGAGGGCCATGTCCCTTCCCAGCATGGGCAGAGTCATTGTGGCACTAAAGGCTCTGATATCAGGGAGAAGAGGTGGTTAAACTTGTACCTGTGGTAGGTGAACATTGTGTTTTGTGTTCCCCAGAGAGGTGGTTTAATTCAAAATAATGTCAGTCCTCAGAGCTGTGTGGCTGCCTGAGTTCCTGGTGAATCAGGCCTTGCTCTGGGTTCTGGCTGGGGGCCGTGCCCGAGGGAGGAAGGCTTCCTGCATCTTGGATCAGGATCAAGGTTCCCTTTGTCATCCGAGCCTGGTGAAAACAAATCCAGGCTCACATACGTGGGAAATAAGTACTAAGTTTCCTTTTGTTGTATTTCTTGAAAATAGATGTAACCTTTTCTGGCTCCAGTTGTATTTTTTAGGTGATGTTGGTGCGCACCAGAGAAACGTGCAGAGGAACATCAGATAAAAGATAAGACATGAGAAACAGCTCTGTGATGTGTGTTAGCTGAGGTTAACCCCACTGGGGTTAATCAGCTGATGCTGCATCAGATCCCTCAACGAGGCAGAAGAACTGGTTTAAAAAAGAGAGCGGGAAACGCGCGCGTGGTTTTTCTTCATTTGTTCACCTTCATTTGTTTAAGGCCCTGTGGTGGTTTGTGTGTTCCCAGGTGCCTCTCACAGAAGCCGTGGACCCTGTGGATGTGGAGGATTATCTCAGCAGCCACTCTCTGGCCGTGGAGTCGGGGCCCCTGCGGGACCTGCTGGAGTTTCCCACCGATGACATCGAGGTGGTTTACACGCCCCGCGAGTGCCGCACGCTCGTGTCGGCCGTGCCCGAGGAGAGGTAGGACAGGAGGGGACCTGGTGATGCTCCAGGGAATTAAAAACGTGTTTAAGAAGTCGTCATAATCTCCGTGATCTCTGTTTTTTATTCTTTTAACAGCGAGATGGACCCTCACGTGAGGGACTGTGTCAGGAGTTACACGGAGGACTGGGCGATCGTGAACAGAAAGTGAGTTCCCCTGGGGTGTTTGTCACCTTAAGTTCATATTGAAATTTTGGCCAAGTGCTATAAGGAGGCTCAAAAATATTGTCCTGGCTGCTGATTCCATGTGCTCTGGCTTTTAGTTGCCCGGTTCAGCTGAACTGATGCTTTGTGTTTGGAAAATTGGATCTTGGACATCAAAATCCCTTGGGGCATTTTGGAAAATCTAGGCCATTCCAGTCCACAGTTGCTCCTTTACCATGGTAGAGCAATTAGGGAATGTGGACAAGTAAAATTACTTTCAGCATTTGTTTCTTTCTTCGTTCCATCTGGTTTTAGTTCTTTTAGAGACAAGTTGCATTAATTTTGCAATGATTACAATTTACGTGCAGCCACAACCATCTGGTAGACAAGGTGCCCTCTGCAGCTTCCTCTGATTCCCAGACAGACCTGGGGAAAGTACATCATTCAAACAAATAATTGTTAATATTTGAACCATCACAACATTTACCCTAATGAGTTAACAGTTCTGAGGGTGGGCATGCATTGATTATTCCATGAAAAGTAGCAGGAAGGGTTCTGAGAGGCCTTAGCGGGAGCACAGACTCTCTTGGATGATTGGAGGTCTGATGACTTCAAGAGCTGCTGTCAAGGAGGAAGTGATCCATGTGATGTGCATCACCTATAAATGACTGGGCTGCAGCTCCAGCTCTGCCCTTGTGGCAGTTGCTACAATTCACTGGTTTGATGTGGTCCTGAGAGCCACTTCAGGGGGTGCTCGGGATATGCTTGGCACTGCTAACGTCACCTAATAAAAATGTGTTTTGTAATCTCGTACCAAAAAAAACCCAACAGCCCCACCCAGAAAGGAGCCCGAGAGGGAGGGAGATGTTTTATTAACTCCCAGCCTTGGCAGCAGAGTGTTGGATATACCACAGACCTGGACAGTGTGACCCACCCAGCCACCCACTCTTGGCTTCTCAGTGACTTTCATTGGTACCTGGAGTTCCTGGCCGTGATTCCTGCTCTGATGAGGTTTATTTGGTGGGGTTTTGTCCTCTGAGAGTCATAGCACATTCTGCTTGGATAAAATCATGGCGGTGCACTGGGTAGAAGTTGAAGAGTTACTGCTGGAGCAGGGGAAGAGCCCAAAGGCTCAGCTGGGAAGGACTGAATTGTTTTTCAAGTAAAGATGCCAACAGTTTCCTCTTAATCCATCCCAAAGTCCTCTGGCTAGCTCCAGGGGCACAAACCCCAGCTCTTGGAAGAACTGCTGAGTTGACTTGTGCCATTTCATCCTTTTCTTCCCCACCCCAGGGGAAGTAATCTTTATGTCCATCTCTGCCTCCAGTTTTTTGTAACCAAAATGTTTTTGAGGCAGGGAAAACCACCCATTCAGTGATTCTTTTAATGATATTGGAAAAGGTGAATAAGTTTCAGTGGAAAAGGTGGGTAAGTTTCTGATTTCAAGCTTATGGCATAGTTTCTGTGTGCTAGACTGAGGAAGTCAGGTGTGAATTAGAGATAATTTGCCCTTGTTGGTGAAGCTGTGAGGGACATGCAGACCTCCAGGTGAGGATTATACAGATCCTATTGTTCAGCTCTCAGGAATTACATCCTAGCAAGGAAAATGCATTCTTCGTTTTTTCTCTTCCCTTCCTCTGTTCACTGCTAGCATATCCATGGGTTTCCCATGTCTGGAGCCTCCCTCTGTGGTAACTCTAGTACCAGGGCATGGTAAGAGTAATTAATTCTAGATGTGATCCCAGGAACTGTCTTGGAGTGAGTGCTGCAGGGAGACTGTGGCTCTACCCATGTGTGTGTGTCTAAATACAGATGTGGTGCCATTTGGCACCCAAAAATTTGTTAGTCAAAGAGACCTGCTCCTGTCAGCACAGCAGACAGACTGTTCACTTGTAGGAGCTGTTACACTCTGGAAAGCTCTGAGGGACCCACTTTCCTTACAGACATGCTGTGTGAAGACACTTGTTTTAGTCAGCGTTGGAAAGTTGTTCTCCAGAGGTGCTCAGGATTTTCCTGAGTTGCTGTTTTGGTTTTCTAGTTAATTATTTTATCTGCTCCAAGTCAGTTCCTGCTCCAGCAGAGCCACTGGCCTTCAGCCCTCGTGTTGCCGGCCTGTTTTTAGCTTGGCATCACAATGGCACATTTTACAACGACTTTAATTGGCCCTTGATAATCCTCTTTTTGACATCACCAGAGTGGCTTTATAGATGAACAGAGTCACATTGTAGTGCTGGAATAGTGGCTGTTGGATGATGCCCCAGCTCCAGTGGAGCTGACTGGAAATTGTGTTTGCAGAGAGCAGCTCCTGCCCCGGGAGCACCCACGCTGACAATGCTGGGTTTGTTCCAGGGTGCTGCTTCTGGGATCAGGGTCAAAAGGGCTGCTAAGAACGTGTATGAAATCCTCTATTTGCAGATACCACAAGCTGGGAACTGGATTCAATCCCAACACCTTGGACAAACAGAAGGAGAGGCAAAAAGGGCTCCCCAAACAGGTCTTCGAGTCTGACGAAGCTCCCGATGGCAACAGCTACCAGGATGAACAAGTAATGTGCCTTTAAAACCTCGCTACATAAAACCTAATTTATAGTCCTGCTTTAAAAGTGCAGTCCTTTTCCCATTATAAGTTGCTTCTAATTTGTTGGCTCTCAGGATGACCTCAAGCGCCGCTCAATGTCGATCGACGACACTCCCCGGGGCAGCTGGGCCTGCAGCATCTTCGACCTGAAGAACTCCCTGCCTGATGCCCTTCTCCCAAACCTGCTGGACAGAACCCCAAACGAGGAGATTGACCACCACAATGAGGACCAGAGGAAGTCCAGTAGGCACAAGGAGCTTTTTGCACTACACCCAGCACCAGATGAGGTATTTTTACGTGCGTCTGGGTGAGACTAGGAAAGTGAAGGGTATAGGGAATGGGAGAGCTGTCAGACTGCCACGGATATAAAGGATATAGGATCACCTGTGTTCAACAGCCATGAGAACTGCAGCTGTTTTGTGTTTTTCAGCGTATTGTCTTGCCCATAGATATTGCTTTCTGAAGATTGGGTTTCCCTTCTGGTTACGCAATCCCCAGTAATGTAGAAACATTAAAGGGATTTAATTTAGCTTATTTATAGCTGCTGATGAATGCACCATGCTGGGAAGCCTCGGATTAAATTGGTGCTGTGTCTTAGAAGAAAAAAAGTGATAGATGTGTTTGCCTTCTGATTCTGCTGGTGGTTTGTACAGGGGTTATGTCTCTAATTCCAGGAGGAGCCCATAGAGAGACTCAGTGTCCCTGAAGTACCCAAAGAACACTTTGGCCAAAGACTCCTGGTGAAGTGTTTGTCCCTGAAGTAAGTACCACTCCAACAGACAGCTGCACTGCAGAAATTCAGAATTTAAATCTGCTGCTGTGGCCACGTGCATCTGGAAAAACTCCACTGCCGTGTTTATTGCCCTGGAAGGGTCATTGCATTGTTTGGTCATAGGCTTCCAGGTTAATTTTGTAAAGCTTGAGGTACACAGTTGTATCTTCAAGGCTTCCTGCAGACTGATGAGACAGGAAATATCCACCTCCCTTGGCTCTTCTCCCTGTTGCTTTCCAGCTCTACCTGTTCCATGTCACTGGCACGTGACGTGAGGCTTCACCACGCTCCTCCAGGGCTCTGAAGTTGGCCACTCACTGGTGTTCCCCTCCCTAACGAGGAAATTTGAGATTAAATTTAAAGATTAAAAATGCTCCAGCCTTAAAAACATAAAGACAACCAAAGATTTGCCAAAGTTTAGGCTCAACAACCTTGACTGTGTCCCTTTAAGAGTGAAGACTTTATATACTTAGTAAGCATTAACTGGAGGAATAGAAACCTGTTAAACAAGTTTAATGAAGTGGAGCTCCTGAATATAGGGTTACCTGCAGCTGGTTCATTGCCTATAACTCTTCTCTAATAACACAAGGTAAAATTTTACTGTTATTCCCTTGGAGAAATAAAGTACAAAACTGATTTTCCACACTGCTGTATTCATCTTCTGTGTCCTCAGTTAGGTCAACCCTTCTTATTAGAGAGCTCCAGTTGCTGCTCATAACTGAGATATATGTGTGGGACATTTCTCCTGCTCGTAGAGTACTCCAGGACCTAATATAGCCATAGAGATGAACTGATTTTGCAGCCTTTTATGAACTGGAACAACATAATATGCAGTAGCAGCGCAGCTTTCTCTCCAAAGGAGGGTGTCTTTAGCATAAATAAGTTAGATGCTGGAAATTAATGTTTTCTGCTCTTTGAGCATCTCTTGCTGACTGCAAATTTATTAGCAAATCTGCCCAGCTACATGTTTGCTTGTGTACCTGGGAATCTCTGAGCCCGTGCTTGGGGATGTAATCCAAGATTTGTGCCATCTCAGTGGCACAAAACAGGGACATTTTCCCCAGGGAGAAGGCTCAGATAACCTAAGCAGGGTCATTTCCAGGTTAATCTCAGCTTTGTTGCAAAACTGGAGAAAACACCTGCTTGGTGGTGTTGTCCCTGTTGGAAGAAGGAGTTCCAGGCTGAAGCTGAGAGCTCTCTGCAAGGGCTGGGTGTGGAGGGGATCCCAGCGTGGATGGGGCGTGAATTTTGTGGGGAGGCTGTGCAGACAAGAGTGGCATTTCAGCCCCTGCTCGCTGTGGTGCAGGGACAGCTTTTGAATGTTTTTAAATTCCTTTAACTCCCCAGGTGTTCTGACAATAAGTTCAGCTCTGTTGGGTGGGTCAGTGTTCACGCTGGGAGTGTTGGAATTTGCATAAACGCTGGAGAGCAGTCACTGTGGGAAGCTGGCACCTTTCTAAGAGAGTTTTTAGTATTTTCTGACAATAGTTACCTGTTGAAAATTGCCAAACTAGGTGTCCCTGAGTGTCCAGAGGCAGGAGCCCTCTGGCCAGTAATGCTGAGAGGAGCAGTTGGCCATTTAGGCAGGGCAGCACAGGAAATTGGCTTCTCCAGGGAATCGGGGGAGCCGAGTGCTCCAGTTATCCCAATTTGCAATTCCTCTCCCTTTGAGGAAGCTTTAGGGCTGCTTTGCTTGGCTTTCAGCGAGTTAAAATGGCTCCTAGAAGGTCCAGGGAGCACTGGCATGGTCCTGGTGGGAGGGACCAGGACAGGAGTGGGGTGGAAATTGGGAAAAAAAATCCCTTTGGAGCAGGAGCTGCCCTTGGGCTGGCTCAGCTGTTCCTGACATCTCAGTCCCCATCACCCAGGGAGGATTTGGGGACAGGGCTGGTTATTCCTTCTGACAGAATGCAAATCAACTGGTTTTGTGTTTCCTTCTTTGAAGGTTTGAAATAGAAATTGAACCCATTTTTGCAAGTTTGGCTTTGTATGACGTTAAAGAAAAGAAGAAGGTAGGTTTTTAATTACTTGAGCATGACATTTCCATTGAAATTTCAAAACAAAAATGGAGGAATTAACTCTGATGGCAAAGCTTTAAGAGGACTGTGACATAGAGGTTGGAAGAATGACAAAGGCATTTCATGAACCATCTTGTATTTTCTTCTTGGTAAAACAGTTGAAGTATAACCACTTTCCTAAAAATATTATCTAATATGTGAGTGCCTGAAATCAGAATGAATATATATACATATATATATA
>WAAG01090076.1:58751-107778 GCA_013390105.1 Tichodroma muraria
TACTCTCTATCCCAAAACCCCAAATCCAGGAGCCTCTGTTTCCCACTCTTTATCCCAAAACCCCAAAGCCAGGAACCTCTGCTTCCCACTCTTTATCCCAAAACCCCAAACCCAGGAGCCTCTGCTTCCCACTCTCTGTCCCAAAACCCCAAAGCCAGGAGCCTCTGTTTCCCACTCTCTATCCCAAAACCCCAAAGCCAGGAGCCTCTGTTTCCCACTCTCTATCCCAAAACCCCAAACCCAGGAGCCTCTGTTTCCCACTCTATCCCAAAACCCCAAAGCCAGGAGCCTCTGTTTCCCACTCTATCCCAAAACCCCAAAGCCAGGAACCTCTGCTTCCCACTCTTTATCCCAAAACCCCAAAGCCAGGAGCCTCTGTTTCCCACTCTTTATCCCAAAACCCCAAAGCCAGGAGCCTCTGTTTCCTACTCTCTATCCCAAAACCCCAAATCCAGGAGCCCCTGCTTCCCACTCTCTATCCCAAAACCCCAAAGCCAGGAGCCTCTGTTTCCCTCTCTATCCCAAAACCCCAAACCCAGGAGCCTCTGCTTCCCACTCTCTGTCCCAAAACCCCAAAGCCAGGAGCCTCTGTTTCCCACTCTCTATCCCAAAACCCCAAACCCAGGAGCCTCTGTTTCCCACTCTCCCAAAGGAGATCTCTCTCCTGGCTCCCACTCCTGGTTGATAGGAACAGCCTTCACCTCTGTTTGAAAAAGGGGAACAGAAACCCTGGCACACCTCAGTGAAACTGGTCCCTGACCTGTGCTTTTCCTGACAATATTTACTTAAGCTGCTCTTAAAACTCTCCAGGGACAGCAATCCTGCCTCTTCCTTGGGTCATCTCCCCAGATCTCAGCTGGCCTTGCAGCCAGGTTAGGTTTTAAGAAAACTTTGCAAAATTATCTTGCTGCAAATCAATCTGAATCTGCTCTGCCATGGCCTCGGGCAGTGACCACAACCTTCCAGGCTCTGGAATATTGTGATCAGTTCACCCAATTCACCTCTGTTTTGTAGCCTGACCAATCCCAGGGTTTTTCAACCTTTCCTCTCATGGAGTTTTGTTTGTAGCAATAGCTGGGCCTCATAGGAGCATTATCTGGACTGCATTTTCACAGTTTTTCTATGAAAAAAGCATCTGTGCCTTGTTAAGATGCATATTTTTTCTGTTGGTTCTTACTCTCTGGTCCCCCAATTGCCTTAGATGTCAGCTGGTTCCACTGATACTTGTTAACAAATCCACTTTGGCTGTAATTTATCATTTGTTGATTTATTAAATTCCCATACAGGATGTCAATGGATATATAGGACCTTAACCTGAGGAAACAAAGCACAATTGCGCTTTAAAAAATGAATTTCTATTTATTAATTAATAAAAATCCCTTTCTTCTTGCAGCTCAGTTGAAGATAGACATTTCTCCAGCTCCAGAGAACCCCCACTACTGCCTAACCCCGGAGCTGCTGCAAGTCAAGCTTTACCCAGACAGCAGAGTCAGACCTACAAGAGAAATCCTGGAGTTCCCTGCCAGGGATGTCTACGTCCCAAACACCACATACAGGTCAGAGTTTTGAAATCCATCTCACTTTTCAGGGCCTGAGACTGCCAAGTGTAGAAATTCCTCCCTTATCAGCGGGGTTGTTGCAAAATTTGGTTTGTGGGCAGAGGTGCCGTGCCAGAGGCACGGGAAGGGTTCAGGCTGACACAGCAGAAAAGGCTCAGCTGGGGAGGGACGAACAGCTTTGCATCAAACTTGGCTGTGAATAAGAACACGGGAGAGGTTCCTCCATTTCCCAGAATTTGGGGTGGAATTTGGTTAAATTTTTTCAGTTTTATGTAGGGTTTTTCCTTTGCTGAAGTCACCATTCTCCTGCTGGTTTTATTAATTTGTGTCACTTCCAGTGACTTTTTTTTTCTTTGAAGTGAGGGATAGAAATAGAGAAAATGCATAATCACTTTGTTCATGTTTCCATTTTGGTTTCCAAGCAATTTCTTTGTTTACAATACTTGACAATAAGTCTTCTGAAGCCCTGAAAAATAGGGAATTTTTCTAGATATCTTGGGAAACAATAACCTTTCCATAGGAAAGCCCAGGCAGGGACCAGATTTCTTTTCATTATGTTCCATTATTAATTTAAAGCTTTTTCACAGCATCTTTGAAGACATTACGTGGCTGAGTGGAATTGTCTTCATCAGCTGAGTAATTTCACCAACTTAGCAAATCCTTTATTTAAATTTAGATACAAACCAGTTTTTTATAAATCAAAGCTTACAAAAAGGGTTTAGTCAAGTTCCATATCCTGTATTTTCAAAAGTCTCAGCCATTTATTTATTTGTCTGTTGATTTATTGGACAGGTAATTTAACATTACAGTAAGCCAGTACAAGTAAGCAACACTGCATGATCTCATCTCTGTTACAAACCCATGAGAAGTAGAAGGATTTTTTTTATTTTTTGCAGCATTTCTGTAATTAACACATTCTGCTCATCAGGTTTCACTCTGACAAATTACAACCAAAACCATTTCCTGAGCCACTGTGAGTGCTGAGATAAAAAATCCACACTGTACAAGGGTTGGGGAAGATAAACAAGTCAATATGACTCAGGGGAACTGCAGGATTGGGGGCTTTGTCAGTCAGCACTTGCAGGGCCAGCCCAAGGCTGTTCACCCAGTGTTTTGCAGCTGAACTCAACACGTGAGTGTCCCCAGGAGCTGGACCAGCCCTGTCCCAAGGGTTGTGCCCACTGGGTTTGTGGGTTGGCACCCTTGACCCCACTGGAGCAGCTGTTCCCTAAGTGAAAGGTGTTTTGTTGTGTGCTCACTTGGTTGTTTGTTTAGTTCCTTAGCTGGTTGGACTGAAAGGTCACGAGGGCTTGGCTCTGATTCATTTCAGGTGAGGAGAGCAGATCTCTTCCTCCTTCCAGTGAGTTTGGAGTCTGGCTCCTCACTTCCAGCAACAGCCCCAGTTCTGCAGATTGTCTGCAGAGTGTGGGGTCCAGAGGAGCAGGACTGCTCTGACTCCTGTGTGTGCACACACCTGCAGCTGTGTGAGCACAGTGCTCCAGAGAGGATGGGTTGGCCTCAGCTGCCCTCCTGGAAAACTGTCTGGAAATACCCAGAGCCCTAAAACGAGGAATTACCAATCTTTCATTTGCTCCTAAAACATTCCACAGCAAAAGCATGAACCAAACATACAATCAGTTACTTCAAGAAACAAAATTTTTTTTTTTTTCTTAAATGCTTTCCCTAGGGTTTTGCCAGCCCTTTGTTCCCAGAAAACACTTTTTGTTTTCCCTTTTACACAACCCAGAAAAGAGTGCACAGCCTGAAAACCCATTCCCCCAAACAATATTATCCAATATGTGACAGGTTGGCTCCTAGACATTAGAATTTCATCCTGGGGAGGGAAAAGCTCCACAAAAAGTTGCAGCACATTGACATTGGGGCTTGAGGGGATGACAATACTCACCAAGCATTTTGTAAGACCATCTCAGATGCCTCAGGTTTACTTTTTGGAGAAATTCCATGCAGGGCATGGATTGGGACAAGGCATCTGTTGGTAAACACAGCATCAAGTCCTTTGGTGCGGTAAAGTTCAGTGTGTTTGTTCTGAGTTTTAATGCAGCAAGTTGAGCACTCAGTCAAAGCTTTTTAAGTCTGTTGGGTGGATCATTAGTTTGGTTGACTTGAGCAGGTAGTATCTTCCTTTCTTAGGTTTCCAGTATAAGCCTTTTCCTCTCTCCAGCCTTCCCCTGGACCTCGGCGTGACGTATTTCCCGTTCAGGTTGGTTTCCTCGCACTCCGTGTGCCACCAGCCTCCTGAGGAGCAAAGTGGGAATGTCAGACACTGTCTGTGCTCCATGGCAGAGTAAACAGCTCCTCCTTGCAACAGAAGTCTGCTTTAGACCCCAAATTCCAGCTAAATTGGCATTTGGTCCTCTAAAGCCACTTAGTACAACCATTCTCCGGCACTGCCAAGGCCACCACTGCCCCATGTCCCCAAATGCTATATCTACATGAATTTTAAATCCCTCCAGGGATGGGGACTCTACCACCTTGGGCAGCTCTGCCAGGGCTGGACAGCCCTTTCTGTGAAGAAATTTTCCCTCCTATCGGTTTAAGTCTCCTCTGGTATAACTTGAGGCCATTCCCTCTCCTCCTGTCCCTGTTCCCCGGGAGCAGAGCCCACCCCCGGCTGTCCCCTCCTGGCAGGAGTTGTGCAGAGCCAGAAGGGCCCCCCAGAGTCTCCTTTTCTCAAGGCTGAGCCCCCCCAGCTGCTCCAGACCCTTGCCCAGCCCTGTTCCATTCAATGTCCTTGTCCTGAGGGGCCCTTCCCTGGACAGGAGATGACCCTCTTGCATTCTTTTGGGCATCCACAATTTTCAAGGATGCCTACGACGACGTACAAAGTGTTTGTTGCATGAAAGCAGGTGGCTGGAGGACAGTTTTGTATCCTGTGTTTTAATCATTCAACTGCTTTTTCTGTTGTTTGCGTTCTGCTATAAACTGGCAAACATGAAAGTTTTAGAAAATCAGAGAATTAAGAACCCTTTAACCAAATTATCTCCAAGGAGAAATGGCCTCAGCCTTGCATCTCTTGCTCTTTTGAGAGCGGTCATATTGTGTATATTTGACAAGCAGCTAAAATCTGCCTTTGAATGGAAACTCACTCATTATTAACTTTTGGGTTGTATCCTAAATTGAGTTAGAAGTCAGTTCATCTTTGGGTTTTTTGCAAAAAGGGATCAAACAGTCCAACCTGGGGCTGCCACACCAGACCAGGCATCAGAGGAGGAACAGCCCTTTGCTTTAGAGTTTGGAATCTCATCCTGGGGGTTACTTCAACCTGCGCTGCCTGTTCTGTTTCTGGTGTTGGTCGTTCGCACAGGAGGGCAAGATTAGATGGGATATTGGGAAGAAAGTCTTCCCTGTGAGGATAGTGAGGGGCTGGCAGAGATTTTCTGGCGAGCCTCTGAATTCCCCATCCCTGGAATGGGATGGAAGGCCAGGCCGGACGGGGCTTGCAGCACCCTGGGAGGGTGGGAGGCGTCAGGGTTGAGGCAGGGCGAGCTTTAGGCTCCCTTCCAGGCCGAAGCAGGGGGAGCAGCGGGGAGCAGCGGCCGGTGCCCGCGGGGCCGTACCTGGCTGGCTGGAGGCGCAGCTGGAGCCGCCGGCCGCGGCCCCCGCCCGCTCTGCCGTGGAGAAGCGCAGCTCCGCCCGCTCCGGGAGCGCGTTGGGAATGCTCCCGGACATCCTGGACAGCTGCAGGGTGAAGTTGGTGCTGGGGCCCCCCAGGTTGAAGCTGTACTCGATGTGCCTCCTGTTCCCCCGCCAGTCCTGCAGCTCGATCCGCAGCAGGTAATTCCCCTGCTTGGTGATGGAGTAGATCTTCTTCAGGCCCAGCCAGAATTCCTCTGCAAAGTTGGAGGGAAGAGATGCTGAATGTGATTTCAGGGATAACCTGCAGGTAGTGTGTGTGAGAATACAGTTTTTAAAAGGCTTTATTAATTGCTTTAATTAAATCAGTGATTTGAGTCTTGGGGACTGTTGATCTTTGCAGAGGTCTGCTGCTACATTCTTTTTGTTTACCTCTGCTTAATTGCACACTGATGATCAATAAAAGCAAGAGTTCTAAATGAACTGGAGCTTCCCCCTTTAAGTTTCCCACCTCGTGTGAAACTCTGAGAGGGAGCTGGAGACATTTAAAAGGTGTGTAATTGGAAGTGTGTGACAAATGAAGCGAGTGACATACATAAAACCTAATGGCAATTGTTGCGTTTCGGGAGGAAAGAGCTGCAGAACTAAACTGAGGTTTCAACACCCTCATGTACAAAGAGAATTTTTCTTTTGCTGGAATTTCTGATCATTAGTTTAATTGGTTTCATATATTACATTCATTAAGTAGTTACTATCAGCGCAGGTAATTGCCATTTGTACAAAGTGGGGCTGAATGTGAGTGCCATGCACACAGCTGGCATTTAAAGCCATAGAAAACAAGATGGTTGAAGAAAATACTCCCTGATTTCCAGGTTAGGAACCGTAACCTGGTTTATTTTGTCACCTCAGAAGATGCAGCAGAGCACTGAGTAGGACATAGCTGAGAGCAGTGAGATTCTCTGCAAAACCCAACGCTGAAAACTGAAAAATTTGGCTGCATCTTGGTGCAGTATTTGGGAATTGAGAGACCAGTCAAGGAGGCACTAAAGCATCCAGCAGGATCAGATAACCTTTACACGTGAAAGTCTACCTCAGCTGTGAGCTCCTGTCCCAAAACTGAGGGAAAGGTTGAGATACAGCAGCTCTTTATTATAAAAGATGTGGAAATAAAGTCAGTATTGCTGCTCACCTTGGTGAGGTTTAGATCTGTGCTATGCTTAGAAAGTCAGAATATTTCCTAAACAAGAGGTCATCCATCTCGTTTGAGAAAAACAAGGAAAATATCTTGGGTGAGGAAGCTTGTTGGGCAGCGCTTGGTGTTTCAGATTCTTTGCAGTTGATGATTAACAGGGGAACGTGGGTGTTTCCTCACCCTATCCAGCCATGGAGGGGATTGGCCACTCTGGAGAAGCCTGAGGTATTTGCTCAGGGGAGCACACACAGCCTTGGGCTCTCCTGAGGCTGGAAAAATTGATGTGGTTTTAAGGGTAACAGGATTGCAGGAAGGTTTGGAGAAAGTAGGGACAGCGACTTCACGAGATTTTGCCTTTGTGTGTATTTGAAAAGCTTTGGGAGGTGCTTTTATAAGTAGTGAAATCTTGATAAAATAGTGTTTAAAGCATTCTGGCCTTGATTCAGTTTCTAAATACACATTTGAAGGGATGTCTTTGAGAATTCCACGAGTTACGTGTTCTAGTAAGCACTTTCTGGTATTTCCAATAAAGCAGTCAGCTGTTATTTGCAGGTTTAATCTGCTTTCCTTTCCATAGGAAGATTCAGCTTCTCAAATCAATTGATACCAAGAGACACAAATAAAATGGAATATTTACTTACCATTGAGGTCACCAAAACCATTTGCATAGGCATCCCAAGTTTGGTTGAAGTCCATCGATCCATCCACTCTCCTCTGGATTACAGTCCAGGACGTGCCTGTGGAAAGGGGAAATAAGTCACAGCTTGGCCTTAGCCTCAGTACCTGTCCCTGAGTGTGTCTGGGGTGCTCCCAGTTTGAGGTAGAAAAAGTTTTAATTAAAGTCTTCATGAAGGGAATTCAAATGAGCCCACCTGGAGAGAACCCAGGGCCGTTTGAGTGTCCTTGGCCGCACTCGGGGTGACTCCACTCACAGAATTACTCTGTTAGGCTGCCTTAGCTGGGTTTCGCTTGTTTGTGAGGGCTGAGAGACAGGGAGGTTGATAAAGCAGAGATATGAAAAGCCCCAGACACTGGCTCAGAGGGTCAGGCTCTCTGCTGATAGCGCCTGGCTGCTGGCACAGCTCCGGGACAGGGGTAGGTGCTGGGGCTGTGTCCACGCTGCAGCTCCAGGGGGGTCTTCTCCTGACCTGACCCCAGGTCATGACACCCTCACTTCAGCAGCTCCACCAAACGTAGGCAGAGGAGCTTTCTGCAGAGGGCAGCCCTGGGAGTTCTGTTGGCACATCCAAACACGTGAGGTGGCCCCGCACGTTCCCCGGCTCCCTGAGGGCAGTGGGAAGGGGCTGTGGGACAGGAGCAGCTCTGGGGCTGCAGAGAAACCAGGCAGTGAGGGAGCTGGCCAAGCTGTGGGTGATCTTGGTGGCAGAAGGAACAAACTTGGGTTCCTCAGGAAGCCGGAGCTCAGGTAGGTGACGTGAGAGTTGTGTTCCTGGCTGCTGAGCCACGCAAACATGGCACGGGAATCCTGTCCCAGGACTCACTTCTCTGGTTAGCTTGGCTCAGCTCAGCCTAAAGCAGAGCCCGTTAATGAACAAAATTTTACTTTTGTAAAAGCAGATTGTTTGCTGTTTGCTTTTCTTTGGGAAATGCATTCATGGTTGCCCTATAATGGCTTTTATAATGACCATTTTCACTCCCTACAGCTAAAGGAGCTTGGGATTTGGATATCCTTAATTTATGTCACATGATTGAATGTCCTTTCCTCAGTATAAACAAGAGGGGAGTAAAGAATGAGAGAAGTGATAAGGAGATTTCAGGGTATGGGAAACCTGAGTTCAGAGCAGACAGGCCACTAAGAAGAGTCAAGAGGATACATAAATCCTAAGTTTTTGTGTACTTTGGGAGGAGACAAAGTTGTTTGGCTTAGAGGAAGACATTTCTGTGAAAATGAGACTGTTGCTGGCACAGCTCTTACCAAATTTCATTTCACAGTAGACATTGAAAGCTTCTGAGCCATTGGGCTGAATAGTGTAGACCCCACTGGCCTGCACCCCAGTGTGGTAGAGAGCAGTGCAGTCAGCAGCAGCACCTGGGGAAGCAAATAGCCTGTTAGAAATCCTGCTTGGGGTGTGCTGGGCTGAGAGCTAAAGAAAAAAAAATGGGAATGATCATATTGATAATTTTATTTTACAATAAATGTCATGGAATGGGCAGGCTGATTTGGGCATAATGGAGCAACTGCCAAGGTGTACACAGGTTGGACTGCCTGTGTTTTTTAAGTTAGGCAGGGCTTCAGTTTGGAGGATTTTGGAGAGTTTCTGAGGCTTAAGACTAGACTGGCAAATGGCTTTCCTACCCCTTGTAAAATTCCTTGTAAATACCATGCCCACTGCTACACTTCATCAGTGCCCTTCAGCTTCAAAGAAAGGACTTCTGAATCTTGCAATTAGCCAGTGTGAAGTAAATTAGTTCTGTGTTCAGTCTCCACAAGATAGACATGGGTAAAAGCATGGTCACAGCATGTTTACAAGAGGGGAATGGATCCTGTTACTGCATTTCTGGACATTTGTTTCTGTGTGTCACCCCAGAGACAAGTACAGCTGGAGTGGGGCTAAATAGATAATGATGTTTTTTCCAAAGAAGGAAATCTAGTTCCTTCCCACAGCCCAGTGTATAGCTTAAAAATCGTCTCCTTTTAGTCTTTGGCTCCTGAAAACCAACCCAGGGCTGTCCCAGGGGATGGTGGGAAGGCAGCATGTGCTGTAGTCATGTCTCAGAGATGGGTCTCACCATCAGCTCTGTGAGTCCCGGCCGTGGGCCTGTGCACAGCAGAGGGGGTGGTCTCTGGTTCCTGGTCCTCCCCCATGAAGGAATTCTCCAGGAGTTCCTGGAGCTCGATGTGGTTTAGCTGGAAGAGCCATAATTACACTGTTAATTTCCCAAGGCTCTGGAATGATGAGATTCATGGATCAAGACAATGTCACGCAGAGAATAATTTTTCTTGTGGGTGTAATCCTGTGGAATACCCAATTTACCTCAAAAGTAACCTCAGCTCCACGCTGGTGGATTTTAGGAGTGGGTAGGATTCAGGAGGGGAGGAAATGACCCCTTTTTATGTGGTGTACCTTAATGGGCAAACAGATTTAACTTATTTCCTCAGGTGACATCACTCAGACAAATAATACCAGCAGCTAAGGAGGACAGAACCCGCAGTTCCTTAGGCTGAAATGCATTTTCCTCTCAGAATAAATTAAATCTGAGCATGTTGGTTGTACTGTTTTGCAGTGATACATGTTGGACTTCCACTCTGGGAGTGGATTTTGGAAATCAAGAAAGAGGTAGAAAGCAATGAGACTTCCAGACCAATGGAAGAAAAATAATGTGATAGCTAATAAGAGAATAAAACCCCGAATTTGCAGTCAGAAAATGCAGCAGCCTGGTGCTGAGGGACAAAGATCTCAGAGCTGTTGTTGGCCCTAGCTCCTGCCTGGCAGCACTGCAGCCTCTCCCCAAAACAGGTACCTCGAAATGGTCCCCACCTTCCTCTCCACCCCAAACTGAACAAGGGGTGCCTGACCCCAAGGGCTGGACCCTCAGCTCCCCCAGTGCCAGGGGAGATGGGAGGAGAGGCAGGGGTGGTTCCTGTACCTTGTCCTCCAGCTTCATGATCTGGTTGTGCTGCCTGTCCAGCTGCACGTGCTGGTCCTCCACGATTTTGAGGAGCTGCTTGATGTCGTTGTCCTGCTGCTCCACGAAAGCCTGAGGACAGGGAGGGAAGGATGGAGGAGGGTTAGGAGCAGCAGAAGACCTTCACCAGTGGTGCTGCCTCTGTAACTCTTGTCCTGGGGCCAGTTTTGAGAGGCACAAACCGCTGAACATCGACCTTCCTTTTCCAGAGAATCCTAGAATATCCCTAGCTGGAAGGGGCCCACAAGGATCATCAAAGTCCAGCTCCACAAGGATCATCCAAGTCCAGTCCAGCTCTGCTTTGCCTCTAAATCGAAATTTTATTTTTGCTTCTGGAGCGAACAGCCATTTCTTTGAGACAAACTACTGGCAGCTTTGTAGACTCCTTTTTTTAATTGCTCTTTTCCTTCTGTTTTCACATCCAGAACAATTACGTTCTGTGGAATTGGCCCTTGATTCAAACTAGATATATGGCACTGATCAAAAAAGGGAAAAATTCCCAGCATTTAGGGTATCAGCTTGGGATTTGAGAGATCAGGATTCATCTTTTTGCTTTGACACAAACATCCAGTGTTTTCCCATACAAATTGCTTGGCCTTTTTATACTTCTGCAAAATACGGTATTTCCTTTCCAATAGGAAACCTTATACCCACCTAACTACTTGCATGATTAAGATATTAATTTTAGTAACACTTGTAAGGGTCTTTGGTTCTGGAGGTCCTACAGGTGCTATAAATGCCTCTCCCTGAAGGTTTAACCTCCCTGTTTCTGCAGTGAGCTTAAACCACTCCCACTCCATTGATTTGGGATGAGCTGGTGATGTACAAACCCACGGGCTTGGCAATCTCGTAGTTTTCCCGATTGCAAAACTTTTTTATCATTGTGACGACAAAATTTCTTAAAATTGATTTGCAGATAAATACTGAAAATAATACAGAGCTTTATAATTTCACAGTTTTTCACTGATTTCGCTGGGGAATTTTACTGCAAAATTAAAGCTGTGTCAGAGTAAGACAGTGATTTTTTAAAGGTTATTACAGTGATTTCTTTTTCAAAATGCAGACTAGTACTCCAGTGAGCATGAGCTTCTATTGCATAATTACTGATAATGGCATTGCAGTGTATTTTGGCTCAGTGTGTCAGGGCCTTTCACAAGTCACTTACTTTGAGTGAAGAAATTTCTTTTGTCTCTTGCGCCGAGGGCTGGATAATGGCCAGTTTGGTGACCTTGTCCTCCAGTCCCCACACTTGCTCCTGCAGCTGGATTTTGTTTTGGATGAGGTCTTCGATCTTCAGATTCATCTCCTGTGAGAGGTTCTTTATCTCCTCATTGTTGATTTGCAGCCTGGCCGTGGTTTGCCGGAGCTGTTCTTCTTCCTCCTTGATTTCGCTGGTTTGCAGGGAGAGCTCGTAAAAGGACCTGTCAAAAATGTAGAGTTTCTGAAAGATGTCGTTCATCTGCCCCTTGGTCTTGTGGACAAAGTCTTTGAGGCCATGCCCCAGCTGCAGGAGTCCATTGGCCAAAATTCGGACATCATCCAACATCGCAAATCTCGACTTCGTTTCGGGAGATCCGGCGGAACCAACGGAGAAAAAATCCTTGTCAGCTCCAGCTGGGAGAGCCAGGGGGGCCAGGAATAGTAAAACTGGAATGATCTTCATGTTTCCTGCTCTTGGTTCTCTTTGCTCAGGATGCAGAGACTTTTCCCTGTGCTCTGTGGCTCTTCTGGGTTGCAGAACTTGATCTATTTATACCCCTCTTCATTTTAGGAGAGGCAGAGCAGCAGGTTGATCATTAAACTGTGTGTGTTTGAACGAGTGTAACCTCTCCTGAATGTAGGTTGATACCTGGGAAGATAAAATTGAGAGAGGGGCACATTGCTGATTAAACTGGTTCTGAACTTTTCCATCTGCCAGGCCCTATGGTGTAAAATGTTACTGATGACACGGTGTTTTGCACACAACTCTTCTTAATAGATTAATTTTGGGTCATAATCTTGGTAAGGGAGTAAATTGCTCCTTGTTTGTGTTGCTTGGTTCCCTTTATTGCCTCAGGTGTGTGAGAGGATTTTACCATGTTTAAGAGCACTGGATGTTCAGGTTGTGAAGCTTCTTGATGAGCTGAGGAAGGGCAAAATATTCCCAGATGATTCACACAACTTGATTTTCATCTTGGGCCGTTTTCTGATGTAACTCATTGTGCTGCAGTGGATTTACTTGTCATGGAGCCCAGATTAAGTGAGAAAGAGGGAATTAGGTCCAGAGATTGCCTGGATGTGATTCTACTGTGTTAAGGTTTGTGCAGTAATTTACACCATATAAAACTTATTTTTTAAGAGCTGCTTCCCAGAGGTGGGTGAGATAAATAATACCTCCCTTGCATTTCTCACCTTACTGTTCTTTTTGCTGTTTAAAGATTCACACTGCATAAAGAAAGGCTGCAAGTGCTCTGAAATAAATGCCCAGTTCTGCAGCAGGTGTCTGCATGGAAACATGGGGGTTTTTGGGTAGTATTGCAGTGTGAGTGAAAGGTATTTCTCTTTCTGGACTCATTCATAGCAATCCAAGAAATCAAAATCGGGCATTGCACAACGTACTTTGGAGTGTTTTCAAGTTTTTGCTAAATTCTTGTATGTTTAGGAATTCCTCCCATGGACTTTTTGTTGTGTTGTTCATGTACGTATGCACATATGATATGAAGCATCCATAGAAAAAATGTTTAAAAAAATGAAATTTTTACCTCATATGTTGAACTTTTTGTGTGGTCAGGGGTTGGTAATATGCAGGTAACTTTCCCATTCACAGTTAAATACTGTGAAAGTATTTTAGATCTCACATTAGTTGCTGGGGAATATTTTGTGCCAGTATGATTGGGATCAGAGTTACTGAAGTACCTGAAGTATGGAAAAACAGCAGAAGCAGGGCCAGCTCTGGAGAGAATAGGGATTCCTTCAAAAAAACAATTCTGAATTGTTTCTCTGGCATCTGACTCAGGGATTATGGGCTGCAAAACTTGAAGAACTGGTTGTAAAATTTTTAAAAAAAAACCAACCCCAACCCACATGTATAGACATTCTTCAATCCACGTCACAGTACTTAAGTGGCTTTGGTTTTATGTGGTTTCAAACGAACCATTTTCTATTTTAACTATTTCACGCAAGAAATCTTCCTGATTTATTTTGAATTCTTCCTAACCCCATCACCCCCCAAAAATCTTTCTTCTTGGCTTAGTCTTTAGAGGAAATACGGGGAGCTACTCAAGAAACAGCAATGGCCAAGCAGCTGGGGATCAGACATTCTAGCAGTTTTCTGCAGCTTGTGTCCTTTGTGCTGCTGGTGCTGCTCAGGCGTGACAATACCTATGGAAAAGGTTTGTTCCCCAAAGGGAAAAGGCAGCCAAGAGGCCCTGATGTCAAATATTAATAAAGCACTAATTAGCTGCCAGGCTAGGCCAGTGAAGTCAGGCAGTGCTAAACTCACTCCAGAACACCCCTAGATGTCACAACAGTCCCAGAGTCCAGAAGAGAAGTGGGACACAGGAAAGCAGAGAGGAGAAAAGCTTCTGGCATGACTAAACCATAAAATTCGAGAGCTGTGGAAACCCTAGGAGGGAATCCTGCCCCTGAGAGTTGTCAGCCCAGTCAGGAAAAGATGTATGTAACAAACATGATCCTGACGGTCTTTCATGCACCTGGGTGACCCTGATTATATGGGCTTTAAATGATTTTTACAGTAGGAATAAAGCAAAGAAAAAGGTCTCTGGGTTTTACTGAAAAGGGAAATTTTCATAGTAGTTAGAAATTTCCTCTAAGAGTTAGGAGCAGCTCTTAATGTTTTAATACCTTTGTGAAGGATTTTGCAAGATGTCTACAACGATACTGCATAAATATTTAGAGGCATGCTTGGTGCCATTATTCCATGGCTTGGGAAGCCTTTGCACTTTAGCAATTTATTTTAGGGAAGTAAAAATACTTCTGAGATCTGTTTGAGATAATAGATAAGCTTTGCATATGTTTGGCATAGCGTTTTAATAAAAGCTCCAAACACAAGCTCTTGGGTTTAAAGCTCCTGCCTGAAACTTATATTGATAGAAATCAAGACATGTATAATGTTCCTGTCACTTTTTCAGCCATCAGTCCCTTTCCATGGCTCCTGTAATTGTTTTTAGACAGGAAGATCTGAGGTTTTTAGCTATGTAGGGTGGAAGAGAGGCTGGGAGAGCTGGGGATAGAGAAGAGAAAGCTCTGGGGAGATCTCAGAGCCCCTTCCAGTGCCTAAAGGGTCTCCAGGAGGGCTGGAGAGGGACTTGGGACAATGGCCTGGAGTGACGGTGATGGCCAAGAGGTGATGGTTTTAACCTGAAAGAGAGTAAGTTTAGATTAGATTAGATACTGCGAATAAATTCATTTCTGCGTGGGTGGTGAGGCCCTGACACAGTTTGTCCAGAGAAGCTGTGGCTGCCCCATCCCAGGAAGTGTCCAAGGCCAGATTGGACAGGGTTTGGGGCTGTCTGGGACAGTGGAACGTGTCCCTGGACATGGCAGGGGGTGGAACGAGGTGATTTTCACATCCCTTCCAACCCAAACCAGTCTGGGATTCTGTGGTAAGGTAAAGCAGGATTTTTCCATTTGGGGTCACATTCTGATTTGCCAGCTGGGCATTTTTTCCCCTCTTTCCATGTAAGTTTTCCACAGAGGGAAGATGCCTGTAGTAGGAAACCCTCTGGAGAGTCTGCTTGAGCAGGGGGGAACATCCCCCTGTCCCCTATTCCAGCAGGATCTGTGCATCGGAAATCCCATAAGCACCAAGAGCTTCTTCCCAGTGAAATGCCCTTAATGAGGGCTTGAAAAGCAGTTGAGAGGGGAACAACCTGTCCCTTTCCTCAGCATAAATCAATCCTTTGCATAAGACTGCCTTTAATATAGGGATCCTGTAGCCTGGCTTCACAAATACCTTAAATCCTTCTCTTAAGCACTAATAATACTTAATAAAAGTTTTATGAGCAAGGTACATTTTAGAGTAAATTTTCATATCCATTTTCATTTTAAAAAGAACATCAAGCAGCAAATGTATTCATGGCAGTACAGAGTAATTTAGGAGAGTCACAAAAGTGGCCCTGGCCCCCTCTGAAATAGTAGGAGAGCGTTGATTTGGCAAAGTGACCAGTGGGGATGGGATTCAAAAACTTAATTCACCATGAAGGACTTGAGAGGGAAGAAATTCCCACTTGCCTGTTAAGCTTATTCCTCTGCAGGGATGAGGTGGAGCCTGGTTCATAGGGCTGCCCCAAATATCCCTGGAGCTGGACTGCTCTTAGGGAATTCCTTAGGATCAGCATTGGCTGTGTCTGTGTACATGGGGCTGTTTGGGGAGCAAATGGAATTGCCACCAGAACCAAGTCCTTGGGTGGGATTCATTACCCAAAATATTGTCCTTAGTGCCATTCCAGGCAGCCAAGGGCAGCCTCCCTTTGCAGCTGCTCCTCCAGGAGTGTGTCCCACCAGTGCAGGTGTTTTGGGAACTCCTGGCATCTAAAAGGCACCAGGTACCTTCCCTGAGTTACTGCCCTCCTGAGAATCCAAAAAAGAGTCTTTTTGTTACCAGCCTCCTGCTGCCAGCACTCGACAGCAGCTGCTTTATTACGCCTTAAATGTTGTCCTGCTGTGCTCCTCACTTCACTTTTCTGAGCCCATCTGGCATCTCTTGTCTCTCTGGGACAAGGAACGGTTGGAAACTACTTACAAATTGTGTTCAGACCCACGGAATAGTTCCCAGAGGGAAGGGAGCCTTTTTTTCCTCTTGCCTCACAGGCCAGGGGTGTTAGAGGGTTGGTTCTGCAGCGTTTGGGCAGAATGCAGTGTGCCAGTCCTTTATCCCTGGGAGCTGGAGGCAGCACTTGAAGCCCTCACTGAAATTCCATGTGATCATCCCTGGATCCCCTGGCTGGAGCTGCAGGAGCCAGGCTGGCCGAGGAGGAATGATGCTGGTGTGGTGGGCAGGGCTGTGTGGGAGATGGATTGGGATTTCCAGGCTGGTTTTTTTTAAAGATGTGTAACAATTCATACATTTGGACTTGTTTGGCAGCAAAAGAATGTTCTTTTCCTTTGCATAACTGAGTGTTGAGGTGGAATAGTCTGTGAGGGATGTTGGGTTTTTTTTCTCTTTAAAAGAACATCAAGGAACTTTGTGTAGATCTAAATTACTTGCACAAAGGACAGCTGGGGGCTTGTAGTGGGCAGTTTCGCTGATGAGGAGCGAATCCAACTTTCACCTTGTTGGCAAGAGCCCAGCGGGGCTCAGGACAGAAAATACTGCAGAATTTTGCATCTCTCATGGCTGTTAAAGTAATCACAGACCTGGAGAAAAGGGGCTGGAAGGGGTTTCCAGAATGTGTCCCCTGCCTAGCAAAGGTTGAGGTTGTCTTTAGACCTATCTGGAGAGTGTCTGCCTCACCTGTCCTGGGAAACCACCAGAAAATGGAGGTTTCACACCCTCCAAGGCAATTTGTTCTACTGCTTTAACTCTCCTTACAGCCAGAACATTTTCCCTTGTGCCTCACCTAAATCTCCTGTGCTGCAATTTCCTCCCATTATGTCCTGCCACATTCCCTGTGGATGTGGTGAGCACTTTATTACTTCAGACTTTGAAACAGTTATTTAGATACCTGAGAGTGTTGTCATTACCTGAAGCTACTCGTATCCATTAAGTTTAATCCATTCTCAGAGGAGAAATGCAACCTGAAGTCATCCTGATGTCAGGAGATTTAAAAAAGAAAAGGAAAAAAAAAAAGGCAGGCCACAAGAAGGAAGGTGTTTAACAGAAACCAGCTGCTCTGTGTTGAGCAAATAAAGTATATGAAGTAGAAGTAAATAAAGCTTTTGTATTTGTATGTTTTCTTTCCACTTGAACTTCTCAGATTGTGAAATCATGGGGAAATTTTTAGATGGATTTTTCAAGTACCCTTCCACACGAGGGAAGGGTAGGTTTCAAAAATGTTTCAAAATATGATGAGAGTTTAAAAATTGTCTTCTGATGTCTGAAATAAGGGGTCATTACCAAAGACAAATTGTTTGTCTGGGTGCGCAGTGCATCTGTGAGAATGGGAAGTGTCAAACCCTCCACTTTGAGCGTTTCCACAGGGGTTTAAATAACAGCATTAATGAAGGTGTGACCCCTCTCATCACCTGCTGCCTTTGTCTCTTGCAGGAATCTCCTTTATGTGTACCCACAGAGCCTTAACTTCGCCAACCGCCAGGGCTCTGCCAGGAACATCACAGTGAAAGTGCAGTTCATGTTTGGAGAGGATCCCAGCAATGCCATGCCGGTGAGGGGAGTGCTTTGTGCTCTGTGGGAAGGGCAGAGCACTCCTTGCAGGCAGGAGACCCCTCTGTTGAAACCTCACTGAAATGCGTTTCAAAAGAGCAAGGTCGGAGGAATAGAAAATTATATTTCAGAGCAAAGAGTGCATTTGTGTAGAGTTTGCAAGGTAACAGTGGAGCAGCTGGAATTTTAACGTGAGATTATTGATTATAAGGGTGGTGAGGCCCTGGCAGAGGTTGCCCAGAGAGATTCTCCATCCCTGGAAGTGTCCAAGACCAGGTTGAATGGGGCTTGGAGCAGCCTGGGCTAGTGGAAGGTGTCCCTGTCTCGTTCCTGAGATGGGATTTAAATTCCTTTCCAACCCAGCCCAGTCTGGGATTCTGTGTTTGCAGCAGACACTGCTCGTGGCTGGAATAGAAGCTTTGCTTCCGTGACAAAAGAATTAAAGGTGGCAGCTTTGTTCAGGGCCAGCAGTGATCCCCACTCAGAGAGGATCTGTGCAGGGGTGGTTATATCCACTGGTTCTTCTGCCATGCCTGTGTCCATGTGTCACTGGAGTTGTTAAAGTTGAGCCTTTTCAGTGACTGAGTGAAGTGCTGTCTGTAAGTGAAAGGGCAAGGAACAAGCAGGTGTAACTGTACAGGTGCACAATGAACGGAGTCTAAATGTCTCTGCAGGATTATGGACCAAATTCTTGGCACAGTTTTATAGGGGGATTTCTGTGGTTTTTTTCCTCTTTTTGCAGGTCATCTTTGGCAAATCCAGCTGTCCTGAGTTTTCCAAGGAGGCGTACACAGCTGTGGTGTATCACAACAGGTAAAACACAGTGTGGAAGTGCAGTTACCCACCAGTGACTGCTGTTAATTATTTAACAATCAGCGTCTGGACAGCACTCACAGTGGCTGCAGTGCCAGTTTGTGCTGTCCTTGGAGTTTTGTGACAGGCTGGGAGACAGGGTCTTTGTTTGCTGTGGTACAAATCAGCTTTGTGTGATCCTGAGCACGTAGCCCAGCTCAGCAGATGCTCCAAGTACAACTCCAGTCCGTAGTCATGAAGATTTATGTTCCAAACTCATGCTAGCAGTTGCCCCCGTTGTTTTCTTGGAGCCTTTTAGACATTAGGTACAAATTGGAACTACTTGGTCTTGAAAATAATTCCATTGCAGCTGGGGTGAGGAGTGCTGAATCCAGCAGGAATGTTTTCCTGGCTTTGCAGCTGTGCCAGGGGGAGATGCTCCAGGGGAGATTCCCGTCCTGCAGGTTGGGGTTGTGGCAGTGTCTGTGTTGAGACAAGAGTTTATTTCTCATGTGGTTCAGAGTGCCTGTGTGAGCAGAGGAGGCTGCTGCCCATTTTTTTGTGGATTAGAAGTTTTTCCAGCCCTTGGTGATCAGAAAGTGAACTTTAATCCCTTGGGATAGCTCATACGCTCCCTTCCCTGCAGATCCTTTAACTCAGAGGGTTCAGTCTCGAGCACAGGGTTCCAAACCACTGTGGGTGACTCAGCTGAGGCTCTGCTCTCTGCACAGATCTCCTGATTTTCACGAGGAAATCAAGATTAAGCTTCCAGCCACTTTGACAGACCACCACCACCTGCTTTTTACTTTCTACCACGTCAGTTGCCAGCAAAAGCAAAACACACCCCTGGAGACTCCAGTCGGCTACACCGTGAGTGTCTTTCCATCCTTGCATTTTTCAGCACAGGATTCATTCAAGTGAATTTGCTGGCCATTTGCTTAGCATCCCTGTGAGCTCATATCCCATTGGAGAGCTTGAGAAATTGGCAAAAGCTCGAAGAAAGCCTTTAGAAAAGTGTGTTTTTTATTGTTTTCTTCTCTTTCCAGTGGATCCCGATGCTTCAGAATGGCCGGTTGAAGACGGGTCAGTTCTGTCTTCCTGTGTCATTGGAAAAGCCACCACAGGCTTATTCAGTGCTTTCTCCAGAGGTGAGCTGAGTTCTGCCTGCTGAAAACCAGCAGAATACATGTGAGAAAAAAATGAGAGGGTGTACGTGGACGTATCTGTGTGCACATTTATTTATTTATTAAATACCACTAAATTTAGACAGAATTTTAGCGTTTGTGTGTGGCTATGTGTGTGTGAACCTACCAAGATCAATAAAAATAAATTGAACTGTAATTAGCAGAGCCTAAGCTCCGCTCTCTGTCACATCCTCTCTCATTCTTCCCTCAACCTGCAGGTTCCTCTCCCCGGGATGAAGTGGGTGGACAACCACAAAGGGGTTTTCAACGTGGAAGTTGTTGCTGTGTCATCCCTCCACACTCAGGTAGGTGTCGAGAGCAGTCACTGGAACAAAATAATCCTCTGACACTGTCAGAGTTGATGCTGTGAAGGGTGTAACAATCCCTTGCAGTGAAATTACAATCTCATTTTCAGTTCTGAGCCAGCACACCTGTTTTCCCACATTCTGCTGTGAGTGTATTTGAGAAGTTCTGCTTTAAGAATATGAGTGGTTTGGCCTTTATTCACAGGGGGGCAAATGGCCAACAGTGTTTTCAGACCTCAGCCTGTTGTGTTTGATACAGCAGCTCTAACACAGCCCAGGCAAATGATGTTTTCTTGTTTTCTTGTTTTCTTGTTCTTCCCTTTCCCTTCCTCCTCTTTTGTTTCTCCCTGTATTTTCCCTCTGTCTTTGATCTGAAATGAAAGATGACAATAATTTTGTTTAATCATTTCAGTTTTTCTTCTATTAATTCCCACTGTGTCATTTTGATAGGGTGTGCGTATTTTATTTGTGCTGTAAGTAGTAATGTGATTTTAGTGCATTTTTGTCTGGTTTTTCTAAGAATGCACAGTCTGTGGGTCCTCTGATTTTGCCTTCATAACTTTTAAACTAGAATTAGAATGAAATATGGACAGATCTCTCAAAGATGTTGAATTTCTGCTAATTTTGTGAGATTAAACAGCCAGACAGAAAAATGAGGGTGAGAACCCATCCATGAGACACAAATCCGTAGAAAATGAAGATATTTTGGAGATTCTTGCTGATTATTGGCTTTTTGCTTGTTGTAGGACCCTTATCTCGACAAGTTCTTTGCACTTGTCCATGCTCTGGATGAGCACATGTTCCCTGTGCGAATAGGAGACATGAGAATTATGGAAAACAACTTGGAAAATGAACTGAAGAGCAGCATTTCAGCTTTAAATTCCTCTCAACTGGAGCCGGTAGTGCGATTTCTTCATCTCCTGCTTGACAAACTGATCCTTCTGGTAGTAAGACCTCCTGTCATTGCAGGCCAAATAGGTATTTTATTTAAGTTTTATAGAGAATTACATAGCTGAAAGTTCGACACTTCCAATTTTATCATATTTATGTAGAAGTAAAGAAGTCCATTTTTATGCTTTATTTTAGTGCTACTAATATACCAAGTGTCTCCCAAATAAAACATGCTGGCATCCAGATCTGGGGTGATATACACAGGAGCAATATTTAATATTTAATAGGAAGCTTCTAAGAAGGACTGGGAATTTGGTGTCCAAATTGAGCCACCAGAAAAGAGCCTGATTTTCCTGGATGCTCAGCATGTTTTTAGCACTGGAGCTTGTTTAAGGTGTCTCCATCCTGTCAGAAAGTAAGGATTTCAACCTTATTGGTCACCTTGGAAAATCTAGAAGTAGGTAAAGTAGGAAAATACAGATGCTGTGTGTTCCTGTGGTGGATCTGATACTGCCAGCATGAATAATCCCTTCTTTTGCTCCCTGTGAATGGCTAAGCTCTGGCAGTACAAAAAATCTCAAGTGTAAGTCAGGATTAGATTCTTAGTATCTAAAATAGCAGTTTTTGCTGATTTTTTTTGTAGGAAACCTGAGTTTGGACATGACGGAATAAATGGATCTAAGACTGCTTTAAAAATACTTGTAAAAATATTTTCTTAGCTATACCAATTATTTATTTATTTAATCTTTCTGGGGAAGAATTTACCTGCATTTTTGTGTTATATTTTAATGTTCTTTCACTCTTTCAGTGTTCTGTATTGGTTTAGTTGTTTTGTATGGAATATTATGGACATTAGTAACTGGATGTATTTAAAATAAGATTTTCATTCTCTAGTTATTGTCTTCTTCACCCTTAATTTTCCTAGAATATCTGCTTCAGTCTGTGTGTAGATTTTTGTGCTCATTTTCGGAGCAGCTTTTTTCTCGAAACAAAATGAAATTGTTCTTTTGATACAGCTTGTATTTTGGCTAAGGCTTAAATTGAGGAAAGAATTAACTGAGGAAAGCATGATAAATATCCAAAGGGTATTGTCCATCAATTAAACAAAGACTTGATCTTGTCACCATTGCAGTTTTTGCCCAAAGTTGGGCTGGTTCCAGAAATGGAGCCTAAATTCATTTACTTTATTATTAATGGGAGTGGCAGCTGATCAGTGGACCAGCTGTCCTGCTCTCAGGCTGCTTAGACCTGCTTCAAACCCCAGGCTCAGTTTGGGATGAGGAATGCTTGCTGGGCTCTAAGAAGCTCCACCATTTGCCCTTCAGGAGGTGGATGAGCAGCACGTTCAGGATTTCCCCTGGCTCCTGCTGCAGTCTAAACCAAACTCCTCACTTTTTGCTTTCAGTTAACCTGGGCCAAGCATCTTTTGAAGCGATGGCATCGATCATAAACAGACTTCACAAGAACTTGGATGGCAACCAGGACCAGCATGGCAGGAACAGCCTTCTTGCTTCCTATATTTATTATGTTTTTCGCCTACCCAACACCTATCCCAACTCACCATCACCAGGTAGCTCTTTTTGTTTTTTTTTTTCAATTCTTATTTCAAGTTTGTTAAAAGAAGGCAGAAGCCGCTTGCTGGCAGGTGCTCCTGAGCTCCAGCTGTGTGGCTGCTTCCCTGCAGGGCCCTGTTATTAATTTGCCAGTGTAGCCACTTAAAAGATGAGTTTAATTACTGTCAGTCGTGTCAGAGATTTAATTATTTGATGATTTTAGATAACAGTGTCACTGTTGAAGGATCATGAATTACGGCAAAAAAATGGGTTTTTAGGTTTTTTTCTATGGGACAGTTGTGATGCACTCCTGGCCTGTCATGTTTCCCAGACTCCTTCACAAGAACTTTTATACTTTAATCCAGTTCCAGCAAAAGTTTAAATACTGGCTGGATAGAATAGATATCCAAAGGGTATTATCCATCAATTAAACCAAGACTTGCTCTTGTTACCATTGCAGTTGATGACCAAAATTTGTCTGATTCCAGAAATAGAGCCTTAAGTCATTGAATTTATTATTTATATAACATTTTACATATTTTAATGTATGTATGTATACACACACACACATATACATATATGTATATTACATGTTTTTATTTTTATGTATACATACAATATATAGACATTATATATTTAAAGCAGGAGTGTAAAATATTAGAAAACACATATCTGGCTACAGGAGAGAAACAAATTAATCCCAGCCCTGCTGAGAGAAGGGGATGGGAAAGGGGTGGTGTCAGTGACAGCCATGGCAAACCAGGCTTTGGAAGGAATGTCCATGCACAGAGTGGGAAAGCTCTGAGAGGTGTTGGGAAGGTTTTGTACCTAAAACTGTGCCCACCTTTGGTGGACTTTGAGTGTGAGGTCTGGAAAACATCCTGTCAGCTAAAGAAATCCCACAGGGAGCCTCCTGCTTCCCACTGGGTAAAACTGCTTTTTATTCCCATGGTGGAGAGCCGGGCAGGGGAGGCCTGGGGTGGGTGGGCTGGGTGTCCTGAGGGGTCTGGGTGATAAAGGATGACCAGACTGACCAGGCAGGGCTGGGTGTCCTGAGGGGTCAGGGTGTTACAGGATGGCCAGACTGACTGGGCAGGGCAGGGCTGGGTGTCCTGAGGGGTCCGGCTGAGGGATGGCCGGACTAGCCGGGCAGGGCTGGTTGTCCTGAGGGGTCTGGGTGATAAAGGACGGCCGGACTGACCGGGTGTCCCCGCAGGTCCCGGCGGCCTGGGGGGCTCCGTGCACTACGCCACCATGGCCAGGTCGGCCGTGCGCCCCGCCAGCCTCAACCTGAACCGCTCACGCAGCCTCAGCAACAGCAACCCCGACATCTCCGGCACCCCCACCTCGCCCGACGACGAGGTGCGCTCCATCATCGGCACCAAGGTGCGTCTGTCCCGTCCTGCCGGGGACCCCTCAGCGCCTCCCGTTCCTGCCTGAGCACCAGGGAAGGGCCCGGGGGCTGTCCCAGCCCCTCCTCAGCCCTTTCCCGGCAGTTGCTGTTGGCACCACAGGAACGGCGCTCCTTGGAAGCGTTTCTGGCTTGTTGGAGCCGTCCTGGAGTGCTGCTTCCACAAGCGTAGGGGCTGAGGGCGGGAGTCCTTCTGGATTTGTCTCCCCCTCACTTTTTGCATGGCCAGCAGCCAAATCCTGTGCCCAGCTCTGTTGTGTCTCCCCAAACCTTGCAGCCTCTTACACCACTCTTCCCTCCCGACCCCAAATCGCCTCCTCTCCTCTGCATTCAGCTGCTCAGATTTCTCTGCTCCTCGCGTCCAGAGCGGGCGTGTTGCACACAGCAGGAATATTCCTGCTCCCTACGTGGCCCAGAGAGGCTTTGGGATGGTTGGTGAGAGGCACAGTCTGGCCAGCTGAGCCTCAGGGACTGACTCCCACACTGACTCCCCACAGCAGAAAGTGATATTCCAGTGTGGATGCAGAGCATCCAGCATGGTTTTACTCTGGCTCTTGAGGGATCAGTAAATCCATCTCCTCCTGCTGACTTCTGGCTACACAGAACCACCACAGGCCCAGTCTGAACCCTTCACATTTTGTGCCTAAAATAGCTGGGATGAGCCAGGACAAAGCAGTGTTGGTAATTCCCTCCCTTGAGAGGGGTGCCTGAGCTGCTTTGGGGTTCTCCTGGTTTTTTTTTTGTTTTGTTTTGTTTTGTTCCTCAAACTGTGCTAACTTCACCAGGATGAGACTCCTTTCACTCTTCCAGCACAGGTGAATTCCTGAGCCCTTTCAGGGAGCTGTTAAATTCCTTTGGAAGTTTAGGGAGCAAGGTTGTTCCCAAAGCCATCACCCTGACCAGACAGGATTGACATGGCTGATGCTGGGTTTTATAAGAGCAAGAAAAACACAGTTTGAGGAAGAGGTTACCCATTTTAAATGAATAACAGCATAATTTGCTGACCAAATAAGAGGCTGAAGAATTGTGGGTAGGCAAAAGATTATTTCTTACATCAAAGTCTGGACTTAGAAGTCTTGAAATATTTTAAAGACCACTTCAGTATCTTGCTAATTAAACAAGCCTGACCTTTTGTGAAATGCCACAGGCACTGATGTGCATATGGAATTTACCCAGGCTATCAGAAGTTTAACGTGTGCTGGCTTGGTGAATAATGTCACAGTACAAAATGAAGAGAGATTTTCTTCCAGAGGTGTACTTCAGGCTTTAGAGCAAAACCCTGTTCTGTGGGAATTGTTGAGGGAAAAGTTTCCTTTAGGGGTAGTCTGAGCATCAGGAATTAACCTCAGTCTGGCTACACAGACTTCGGGTTGAGTATAATTATTTTTGTTTCTTAATAACAAAAATAATTAATTTTTTGTTATTATGTTGTTATCTCAACTTCTTGAGATGCTGACATGAGTAAAAGGGTGCAAGAATCCCTATTGTTTCTCCAAGTAATGGCTTAAGGAATATTCCCAGATAGATTCTAACTTGAAGTTCAGATTCCCTATCACAGGAAGTTTTCTGCTTTGAAACAACTCAAATTGTGGGGATTTATGTTGTTTGAGGGAGGTCTTCAAAGTCCAGTCTTGTGTTATTTTTTTATTCTAATGCAAGGTATTTAGACATGTGGTATAAGTGCTTTAAATCTCCCTTATCACCTTCTTACTTCATTTTGAAAAATCTTTACAGGATTTGGAAGATTTCTGTTTATTCTCTCAGCAGAGGAGGTCTTAGGTCTGTCACTTGTTTTGCCATCATTTGTGAATTGAAGCCATGTAAATTTTATTCCCTACTAAAGAAAATTTATTCAATGTCTAAAAAGACATGTTTAAAGTGATCCTGAAATGCTGGAGATGTGCTCCTGGAAAAAACCCAGGAGACGTTGTGGAGTTTGATTGTTCTGCCAGTGGATTTTCACAGATATGGGTTATGTTCCTGCACAGACCCAGCTGCAGGTTGAGCCCCAGGGGCAGCACAGAATTTAGCAACAGCTTTGGAGTGACTCTGCTTAAGCAATAAGAAGCTCTTGTACTCTTCTGTCTTCTGAAAAGGAAAGAATCCTTCCCTTTCCATATTTTTACAAAATGACTTTTCCTTCTGCAGACACAGTGTGTGTTTAATTGTTATCCTCAGAACTAGAGCAACAAGATTAGGAAAACCTGAAAGAGAAATGTGAGGGGGCTAAAGGCATTTTCAAAATTAGACCTGATTTTACAAAACAGGAGCTTAGTTCAGCATTCTGCAAAGCTCTTTCGACTTTAAATCACTGTGAGCAAAATAAAGCATGTTTATGGGGCTGAGCAGGGCACAGGGCTTTGATTTATTCCTGCTAAAAAGTAATTGAGATTAAAACACTCTCCTTATGTGTTCAGTATTTTTTTTATTGGACATCTTAAGCAAAATTACAGCTCTGCTGAGCTCTGCCTCGAGGAGCTCGGTGGATTAATGGTTTGAATCCCAGGTTACAGCTCTCACGCCAGGTTCAACCTTGAGGTGGATTTTAGTTTGCTGAGAGAAATAGATGATTTGGCTTGGTGGACTTTGCAGCTGATCACTGGGATGAAATGGGCTGCACTGGGATGAAATGGGCTGCACCTTTGCTTTATATATTGGGAAAAAGCCCTAAGCTGGCAACAGAGGAGAGGATGGAAGCTCTCCCTCAGGTGAGGGTTGTCAAAATCGATGTGTGGTGTTTATAAAGAATTGTGTCTGTTAGAGCTGCTTCCTGGGACCCAGGGAAGTCCACTCCATCCCCCTGAATGTTCCTGATTTGGGAGCAGCCTGGGAGATAGCACAAGTTTAAATTCCTCCTTCTTTCTGTGTATCTCAAGGGGAAGAGGCAGAGAGAGCACAAGTTTAAATTTCTCCTTTTGAGTGTCTCAAGGAGAAGAGGGCAGAGAGAGGAGGGATCCACAGTAATTTTGCCAAAATGATCCATTGCCATGGAATTTGGAGTACAGGCTAGATTGAGCTTTTGAAAAGCAGGATGATTTTTCAAATGTTTTGCTTGGCAAGACACGTTGGCTCCAGAAAAGGTACGTGCTCTTTCCTCCCTTTGCCACAGTGCCCAGAGGAAATGCCTGAGTGTCCATGTGAAATGCTGTCCACAGGGTTCTTCTGTCAGCAGTGTTGGACTTTTATTCCATAGGCAGGGAACCCTGTGAGGGTTGACAGTCAGCTTCTTCAGTTTCTCAGCATTTCTGTAAGAATTGTAGAGCTTATGAACTCTGGGCTACCCTGAAGGTGCTGGAAACCTCAGAGAGCATCCTCACATCTCAGCACCAGTTTTCCTCCGCCACGGTGTAAATCTCACCTGGCTCCATGGGAATGGGTTTAAGCTAAGCAAAGGACAAGTGGGATTTTTCAGGAGGAGGAGAGTTTTTGAATGTCAAGCATTCCAGACAGGCCGGGCCAGACCAGAGCTGTTGACAGGATTAATGTTCTGTATGTATGTGAGATATAAAATAATCCTCTGGACTCAATATCTCGACGAGCACCTGAGAACTCAGGCTGCCCCCACAGTTCTAAGTGCTGATGTGTTTGCAGTGTACCCACTTTGGTTGCTTGTAAGGACTGAACTTTGACTACTGTATGGCATGCAACGTGTAATATTTCTTTCCTTTCCCAACTGCTTTCTGTTACATGCCCAGGGCTTAGACCGCTCCAATTCCTGGGTAAACACTGGTGGTCCAAAAGCAGCCCCATGGGGATCCAACCCCAGCCCAAGTGCAGAGTCAACACAGGTGGTGTCTTCAGTAGAGGTTTTTCTGCCTTTGTTTTCCCTGATGTTTCCCTGTAGAATATCTTCCTTTCAGTCCATATTCCAGTTTTGGTGGTTTCTTTTTTTTTTTTTNCCACCACTCTGCATGAAAAACCTCTGATTGCGTGAACGTATCCCCTCCTTTCATTTCAGTGGTTGCTGGTCTGTGAAATGTAAATGCTGTGACTGCTTTTGTTTTCTTTTTTTCTCTTTCTCTCACACTAGTTTCAGCTTCAGGTGGAGCACTTTTCTAAGTGGGAACATTAATCACAGCTTCATAGTTTTGTCCATTTTTGCCATTCCTTTCGATGTCGTGAGCCATTTTGCCATTCTCATCAAGCATTTAGTACTCATCGTCCAGTAATCCTTCATGACTTGTTTGAGTGGAATATTGTGAACCCAAATTGATTGCCACACATGAAATTCTCTCTTAAATCATGTCAATTTGAGTGCTGGAGGCACTTTGATGATTTGCCAGGGCCAATTGTATTGTTCTGTGTTGCAAAGTATGAAAACTTTACAGCAGCTTCAGTCAGGACGAGTTTATTTAGCCCCCGTTGCCTGCTGCCCTCCACTGCATGGTTGCCTTGAACATACCTCTCAACTGTTCCTCCTTCCCAGTTTATCAGCCTTCCCAAAATATTTAGTCCAAGTTCACTTGCTCTCGTGGCAAATTATTTCCATCAGAAGCAGAACTTAAATGATTTTCCCCTTGCCTGTGGCAGCAGCAGCGTGGCTGTGGGTACTTCCCCCCACGCTTGGCCTCTGGTGGATTGAGAGGTATGGCCTGAAATTCCAAGTATGACCTGTGCATGTTGATAAAATGCAACGATGGAAAAGTTTCATGCTTTGCAGCATTGTCTTTGTGCATCAGAACATGCAGTCCTTTCGATAACCTGTATGTCTTAAAACCAATCAAAATCGCTGTCGTTTTGTTTAGACCCAATCTGTAAATGCCTAAGAGTTCGAGAACGCTTAAAAACCTGTAAAAACCCTACAGTTGGAAGAGTATTTTTTGTAAACGTTCGTTGTCCTTGAGCAGCAAAACCCATCCACGGCAAACTTTAATGTCCTGTCATCGTTCATTCATCTCCACTCCGTAGGCTACGGATCGAAGTTGTAATCGTATGTCTTCGCACACTGAGACGTCAAGTTTCTTACAAACATTAACAGGACGATTACCAACCAAAAAGGTAGATTTCAGTGGAGACAATTGATATTGTGGGGCAGGGAGGTCAAGTCATTCTGAAAACATGATGCAATTTATTCTTTTATTTATAGCCTGATTTTTTTTTTTTTTNCCCCCTCCCCCGCCCCGAGGTCATTAGGAACTGCTGGTGCTTAACACCTCTGAATATCCAGGCTGTAGGGAATGTGAAGTATTTGAAT
Organism: Tichodroma muraria; assembly: GCA_013390105.1. NCBI lineage: Eukaryota > Metazoa > Chordata > Aves > Passeriformes > Sittidae > Tichodroma > Tichodroma muraria. The sequence continues at coordinate 87,399 of WAAG01090076.1, forward strand.
TGGGAAGAATTAAATGATCAGCAGTTGCTTGTCTGATTTAATGGCCATAGTGTTTGGGGACAGTTTATTAGTGGCTTTCAAAAAATATGAATAGCGCTGTCTAGACACGTAAATGATACATTTTGTGTGCAAAAAGAAAACGTGTTGGATGGCTCGGTGTGCTGAGCTCACTTATCCAGGTGCTAATCCAGAGAAACTCCAGAAATGGAGTTTGGGAATGGGAGTTAATTTGAAAGTGAACTCCCTTACAGGAAATAAGAACCTTGTAAACAATGTCAGAAAGGCAAACTGCCAGAGCTTTTGTGTAATGAAAATGTGGCCATTGCCACCGTCTGTCTGTGGGCTGCTCGTCCTAGAAAAGAAATCAAGAGCTGTTTGAGCCCCGTGTTTCTTTCTTACTGTTTTAAGTCCTTTCTCACAGTAAATACACATCTTTGTACAAATCACTTTATATGTCCACTTTTTACTCCTTTTTCCTGCAAAAATCAGACCAGGCAGAAAGGTAGACTTTTCAAACTAAACTGATTTGAGCACCAGCCTTTTTTTTAAATTATTATTTCTTGGGGGCGGGCAGAAAATTCTTTTGACACTCGAGATTCAATCCTGGAGCGAGATGCTGTGAAACGTTTCTCACATCACATGTCATAACCTCATCCCTCATTGTTAGCTGGGGATTTCTTTCTGGGATGCCACCACTGCTGTCATGTCCTCAGTTATTTAGTTTGCTTAACTCATTGTTTGCCATACTTGCCATGGACCGTGCTGACATTTCTCATGGGGGCTGTGTTGGGAGCTGCTCTGGAGGCTCGGGCTGACTCTGGGTTTGACTCTGTAGCTTTTCCACGAGGAGCTGGCCCTGCAGTGGGTTGTGTGCAGCGGGAGCGTGCGGGAGGCGGCCCTGCAGCAGGCCTGGTTCTTCTTCGAGCTGATGGTGAGCAAACACCTCCCTGATGTCTCCCAGCCCCTGCTTTCAAACAGAACCAGCAACAGCTGCAAGTGGCTCTGCTGGAATTTATATCCCCATAGGTGAAGAGCATGGTGCATCATCTGTATTTTGCTGACAAGCTGGATGTGTCGAGGAAGAATCGTTTCCCGGAGCGCTTCATGGATGACGTGACTGCTCTGGTCAGCACAATCGCTGGTGATATAGTCTCCCGCTTCCAGAAGGTGATGGCAAACAATTTACACTGAGCCCAGCTCAGCCAGCAGTGCTCCTGCCTCTCCTTTGCTTGGAAACACGCAGGGTTCTTCATCTGCTTTCTGTTTTTCTCTTCCTTCTCTCCAGGACACGGAAATGGTGGAGCGGCTCAACACCAGTCTCGCGTTTTTCCTCAATGATTTGTTGTCCATCATGGACAGAGGATTTGTTTTTTCTCTTATTAAGGCCTGCTACAAACAGGTGAATGCAGACAAACATCGTGGCTTAACTGAACCGTGGCAGAGCCTGTTACTGTTAAATTTCTCTGGACAGACAGTAAAATATGGACTCAGAATTCCGCTGTCCAGGTCTTCTTAGAGCAGGGCATTCTCAGAGGTGATTTAGGGTTTACGCCTCTCTGATTACGCTCTTAACTGTGAATTAGGAGTCACTCCCTGGAGTGAATGGACACACAGCAGGAAGGGAGAATTACTCCCTCTGCTCACCACGTTCACAGTAATTGAATCAAAAATTAGTGGGAGGTTCTGTGAGGGAGCTCAGACTGTCGTGGTCTCTCAAGGACACGGTGACCCTGGATGATCATACTGATCACTGAGCTCCTCTTCTGTCCTTTAGGGGATGCAGGGTGTCCTTCCCCATAAGGAGGGCTCCTCATCTGCAGTGTGACAGGGAAATCACCCTGAACCACAAAGTTTTGTTTGATTACAAACATCCATTCTGACACTGTGTACAGAGGAGATAACGAGGGATTACAAGGAGAAGTGGGACTAAGTTTAGACTCATTTTCCCTGGAGAGTCTAAAACTTTCTCTATAAGGGGCCAAGAAACAGCAAGAGCATTTTAAGATTTTAAGTTGCCTGCTGTATATTACATGTATTATGTGTCATTGATTATATTTTTATATATAAAAGATATATGTATAAATACCAACCTGCATCTTGGAGCTGTTAGTGCATCACACTGTGGTCCTCACAACTCCCTGCTGAAATCAATAGGATGTGGGAATTATGGAATCAAAGAATGGTTTGGGTGGGAAAGGACCTTAAAGATCAACAGTTAAAGATCAAAGGACCTTAAAGATCAACAGGTGAAGTCCAGAGTTCTTCATTTGGTTATTTGAGTATGACTGGTGTATAGATCTTGTATTGAGAGACGTGTCTGGGATGTGTGTGGCTCCTGCACATCAGGAACTTAATCTCTGTCACAAAAAAGTGCTGTGGGCATGGGTGTGACCATTTAATGATACCAAGCTCTCCAGTTCTTGCTTTGGGAGTGGTTTTGGGGAGCAGGGGTGGGCCAGGGGGGCTCACCCTGCAGTTACTTTCTCTTTTGGTGCTGACTGCAATGCTGTGGGCTGGACTTCCCAGGTGTCTTCAAAGCTGTATTCCATACCAAATCCAAGCAACCTGCTGTCTCTGAGGCTGGACTTCCTGCGCATCATTTGCAGCCATGAGCACTATGTCACCTTGAATTTACCCTGCAGCTTGCTCACACCACCTGCGTCTCCATCACCATCCGTGTCTTCAGCCACTTCCCAGGTACTGAGAAATTTGGGAAATACAAGTCGAGCTCGGCACTGAGAATTAAATCCTCTGAGGCAGTTGTGTCACTGCAGCTTCAGCCCCTCTTGCTATTATATTATAATATTTTTGGAAGTATTTAGGTAGAAATCAGTTTTTCCTGCCACATAGGAATTTCTTTTGATTTCTTTTGATCTTTTATTATTGAGGAAAGAGTGCCCATATCCCTCTCCTGGTAGTGACCACACACTGTCCTTAGGGACCTGGTCCCCTCTTGTATTGGACAAACACAAATAAGCCATAAAAGAAAATACTTTGTCCAGTGTTACTCTTTTCTGAGAACACAGGGGACTTCTGAGCACCGTGCAGCTTAGTCCTGGCCTGCTCAGAAAAAGTAATTTGAATTAGTGTGTCATTCAAGTGGATTAATTAGTTGTAAAATCACATAAACTAAATCAAATTAAAGCCTTCTTCAGCCTGAATATGATGCAAGAGCATCCTTGAGTTAAAAGTTTAACCAATCCACTTTTAAAGGTTATTTGGTTTAACTTTCCTAACAGGGGAAGACAATAACAACAATCAGAATTAATGGAAGGGTTACTGAGCTGGGATGGAATTTTAAGTGTAGATGTGCCTTGATCCAAACAAAAAAGGGAGAAGGTGTGAGGTTGTCTTTAATTCTGGAAACTGCTTCTTATGTATTTCCTAAGCTTTGACTGTTCATGATGCAGCTTCTGAAACTTGATTTTTTCAGAGTTCTGGGTTCTCCACAAATGTCCAAGACCAGAAGATTGCAAATATGTTTGAGTTGTCTGTGCCTTTCCGCCAGCAGCATTACCTGGCCGGGCTGGTGCTCACAGAACTGGCTGTCATTCTGGATCCTGATGCAGAGGGGTAAATCTTTACAAAGTTTTGTTTTTCAAAGAGCTTTCTGTAATTCCAAGCAAATGATGGATGCAAAGAAAGTCCTGGCATGGCCAGAATTTATATGAACTTGTAAGCTATGGTAAGAAAAAAGTGATTTAAGAATCTTCTTTCTTCTTGCCCCTTGTGTTTCTTCCTTATCCCAGACTCTGTTAATTGATTTCAGTCACATTTTTCCAGCTGAGAGGAAGGGAAAGAGGTTCCTGCTGGAGCCCCCAGATGCCACAGGGGCACTGCTGGAGCTCTGAAAGGAAAATATCTTTTCTCAAATGTAACAAGAAAATAATTTCCAACATTTAGGAAGCCTCTCTTGCTGGTGGTTTTAAATGTTACAATATATTTTGCCTGTGGTTCTGCCAGCTCTTTTTAACTGAAAATTATGCATTGATGAGGCCCCTGTGGGTTACACAAATAGACAAATAGAGTCAAGCATGCAGAGTTTGTCAGTGGCTCGCCTGGCTTGTGCAGCAAATAATTTTCTGCTGTAGTCCTGACATCTAGTCTGTTCCTTGTGTTATTTAGGGCTGTTTTCTGCCTTGCCTCTTTAAAATGGGTTGCAATGGAAATTATTGATTGCTTCCACAGTCCTGAGTTCCCTCACAGACATTTTTCTCAAGGTGGACTCAGAAATATCAGCCGAGTCGACAAATGCTGATGATTCATGGTTAATTCTGCCCCTTTGCCAAGAGGTCTCTGGAGTTAAACGTTCATTCTGTTTCCTCTTGGAGAAGAAAGTGATGCCATAAACTGGAATATTTTCCTGTGTATATACATAACACACTGCAGTCCCATTTGTTTGGCCGGAGATGGAAAAAGCAGCAAATCTTTACCCATATGTGCTGTCTGCAGAAATCCTTTTTGTGCCAGAGGAGCGTCCTGCTCACTGGTTAGAAATCAGGCCCTGTCTCTGAGTGTGCCTGCCCTTGTTCTTCACAACCTTTCTGTTCTCCACCTGCCTACCAAGCCCTTAAGCCTGGCCCAGGATGGTGACCTCTGCTCTGAGGAGCTTTCTGGTGTCCACTGGGGAGACACCTCCTCTCTCAAGCCTTGTCTAGCCAGAAAAAGCCCCCTGGTACCAGTTCAGCTCTGGAGATGCATTTTGGTCAGAGCTCCTGAATTTGGGGGCAGATGTGTATACCTGTAAAACATTTACTTTTTTACCGTTTTCCAGAAAAAAACTGGAGTTTCAGGTTTGTTGACTTCTCAAGCTCAAAGCCTCTGCATTTCTTGTGGTTGATCTATCAGATAAAGTAAACCAAGTGTGCTCAGATCTGCTCTTCCCTTGCTGTGAAGACTTTTAACAGTCATATAGTACCAGCAGCTGAGAGTTCACACTTTCCTTCTATAAAATATTGTGGCCACCACTGGAGAGAACTCAGAATTGTTCCCCATTTGTTATTCTGCAGCAGGAGTGGAAAGGGCTGTTCACCTAGTTGCTTATTGTGTTAGAGACCTGCTTTAGGCCTTGATAGGTGATCCAGAGCCTTAAATGTGTCCTGTCCTTGTTGGTTTTGCTCCATTAGCAAGATACGTTTGGTTTTAGCTCATTTTACAAGAGCTCTTTGGACTGAGTTGGACAGAGAAAAGGAGCCAGTTGCCTGGTGCCTGGAGGTGTGTGTTGGGTACATCCCTCAGCGTGACAGGGGACAGAGCAGCCCTGCAGAGCACCTGCAGCCTGAGAAAGAGGACAAACAAAGCGTGCAGGGGAAGGGCTCCAGCTGAACGTGACAGCCCCAGCAGCTGCACCCTGCACAGTTGTCCCTGCAAACACTGCGGGGGTGCTTTGGCCGTCCCACACGGTGACCACGCTGCCTGTCTTGGCTGGGGATGCAGGCCAGAAGTGAGAAAAACCAGAATTCAGCCCTCAGAGTTCAGTGCCAGAGTCAGTTTTGCAGAAGTGTGGGTGGGTGTTGACAGAAATCCAGGCTGAGATAAGGGAGGGGATGGAGGGAGGGCAGCGAGATCGATTCGCTGCCTTATCAGGCAGGAAGAGCAGGGGGCTGCATTTCCTCCTCTCCACCATGGATTGATCCACCACAGTGCCCACTCAGCTCTGGGAAAGTGCCAAAGAAATCCATGGATCCCTAGGCTGGAATTAGGCAGCGTTGCTTGGATGTTTTCTCTGTCTGCAGTTTTATGGCCTGTGGGATAATTTCCCTTGAATTTTTAAAAACACAATTTAGGTGCCACTCCTTCAAAATAATACAAAGACTTTTCTTTATCCTTAATCTGAAGGAACCAGTCACTTAAATAAGCGTTTCCTTCCTAATTGTTAAGGCTCTCGCTAATTACACAAACAAGCAATTGTAGGATCTCATTATGGCTTGATTAAAAGCCACAGGGAGGACCTGCAGCTCCAACAGCTGATGTTCTCCCAAGCTGTACTGCTGCCTTACAGTCAACTTCAAACCCCCAAAAATCCAGTCAAAGCCTCTTTTTTTAACTAGAACTCACCTCTACTTTTCAGGTAAAGTGGATACTGCCTGAAATTCAGCACTTGTTTTAATACCTCAGGTCTGAACATTGCAGCTGATGTTTTGCTACTGCCTAATGTCTGAGCTTCCTTGGCTGCTTCATGCATGGGGTAAAGTGTCTTCTTGGCTGGCTTGCCTACAGAAGCAAATAGCTGCAGAGAGAACCTGCTATTTGCTCTGGGAGAGTTTTGCCTCTGAGTGGTGGCTGAGGGGATTGAAAGGAGCAGAGTCCTTGAGAGATTCAGGGGAGTTTTTGTGTTTTCAAGGAGGGTCACACACGGTGCCCTGTAGAAGGGCTCTGCCAGTGTTTGCATCTGAATAATGACAGAAGCCTTTTTGGCTGTTTTTCCTTCTATCCCTTCATGTCTGTGCCACTTTTTATTCAGAATTATGGACGTGTAGTCTCCTGTTTTGGTTCAATAATTGCATGTAGTAGGGTGGAGAGCTGAAGCAGAAGCTTTCTGACCATTTGATTAAAGCAGTGTTCTGACTTAGAAGGATTTGTCTCTCTGTAAATGGTGTTAAATAGAAACAAAAAAAGAACACAATGAATAGTTTTGCTAAACCCACTGTCCTCTCAAGTTTCTCTCCCTGTTTTCCATATTCTCTAAGTTTTTCTAATAGTTTTTAGTAGATTCAGTGCTTCAGCATAGCAGTAGCTGGGACTTCGGGGGTTTTCAATGGAAAATATGAGAGTGTTCACATTATACTGGGTGTGCATTCCACAGGATATTTTTGCCCATTTTACAAGGCACAGTGTAAAACCAGCCATCTCTAAGATCCACGGGAGATCAAAAAAACACGTGCAACGGCAGTTCGCGTGAAGTTAAAAATAAAAAACGAGTTTTTTTTTTTTTTTTTTTCCTTTTTGAAGCCCTTTAGTTACAAAAGAGAGTTTCCTTTGAAGATATTAACTAACGTGCATGACCCGACTGTCTTTTAACAGTTTATTTGGATTGCATAAGAAGGTCATCAACATGGTACACAACCTGCTGTCCAGCCACGACTCGGACCCGCGGTACGCTGACCCCCAGGTAAAGGCCCGGGTGGCAATGCTGTATCTACCTCTGATTGGCGTGATCATGGAAACTGTGCCTCAGCTCTATGACTTCACAGGTATTTGATATTCTCTGCCTTGGCTATCTGCTCACCAGACTTGGGCGTTTGGGTTCTAAAATTGAGTTGTGAACGCCGTTTGCTGTCGGATGAGGTCGTTTCTGAAGTGCGATCTTGACTTTTTTTTCATTTTTGTTTTCATTTGCAAAATGTGCCTTCAATGCCTGTTAACGCTGAAAAGTTGCATTTGCCCACTTGCTGGCATGAAATAAAAAAAGCAACTCGGTGCATTTTAGTTTACATCCCACTGGCTGATGTAAATGCAGGGCCAGCTTCTGTCTATGTCTCTGACCTGCTTAAAAATCACCCATCACACTGTACCAGAGTCCCTAAATCTGAAGCATAAGCAGAGTTCCTAATTCCAGAGGATAAGCCGAGTTCCTCTTCTTCCTCCTGTCATGTGCTGCATCAGCAGTTCATTTTCAGGGGGGCTTTGCAAAGTGTCCCAAAGAGCAGCAGAGGTTATTTCAAATCAGCGCAGGGAGTCCAATCAGGAATAGTTTGGAATTCAGAGTTCTCCTCTACATCCTTTGAGTTTAATGACACAATAAAGCTGCAGGAAAGGATTTGGAGTATTCAAAGGGACAAAAGGTCCATTGTTAGAAGGGTTTTAGGTACTGAGGTTGCGTAGGTTGCATTTGGGAATTGCTTTCTTTGCTTTCATGTCCTCAAATCATTGTCCTGTTCTTCGCAGGACTCCTTGAGTGGGATGATTTTCAGTTTGCATTCCCAGTTCAGTGAGATCAGCACTGTGGATGGAGTCTGGGGGGTGAAGCTTTGGATTTGGGGCTTGACTAAAGTCCTGTATTTCTCTGCAGAGAGTCACAACCAGCGGGGGAGGCCGAGCTGTGTCGCCGTGGACGATTACGAGAGTGAGGGTGGCAGCATGATCAGCCAGACAGTGGCCATGGCCATTGCAGGGACTTCTGTCCCCCAGCTCACCAGGCCAAGCAGTTTTCTACTCCCTTCTTCGGTACAAATCCATCTCTCCCTATTTCCTGACCCTCAGTCTGTGTCAACCAGCAAATATTCAGCAGGTTCTGTGGGGACTCGCATCAGTTTGTAGCTGGGTGTGCAAAGGGGCAGCAAGGGGGACAAAGTACATTTCCATGTTGCTGTGTCTGTATCAGAGGGGCATAAGAAAATGCCAAGGAGGGATAGAAATCAACAAACCTCAGAAAGTTGGGAGAATTCTCTTTCCTGATAAAGATTCTCCTGTTCTGAAACAATCTTATAAAAGCTCTGTGAAGTGCAGTAGTCACTATGAGCTTTAAGCCCTAAGAACAAATTCTACCTCGGGTAAATCCCACCTTGCTGAAGACAAGGAGGGGCCATTTTTCCTGTTCTCTGCACAGAGAGGGAATCCTGGTTCTGGTAGCGGGCAGACCCCTCCATTTCTGCCCTCTCTTGCCTTTACTCCAGGACCAAGACCCCATTTTGCTGGGATTTAGGTGCGCTCTCAGTGAGACGCTGATAGATGCGTGAGATAGCATGGAGCCCCTCTGCTTAACCCCTAAAGCTGCTGAGGTTTTTTCAGTTCTCTCAAGGGAAGAAACCCACCCTTGTGTGGGGATTGGAATGTGTGGGTGTGAAGCACTGTCCTGACCTGTGTTTCAGAGTGGCAGGCAGCACTCCACCTTCTCAACAGAGTCCAGCCGCAGCCTCCTCATCTGCCTGCTGTGGGTGCTGAAGAACGCGGACGAGAGCGTGCTGCAGAAGTGGTTCACTGACCTGTCCGTGCTGCAGCTCAACCGCCTGCTGGACCTGCTCTATCTCTGCGTGTCCTGCTTTGAGTACAAGGTACTGCCAAGCTGGAGCCTCCTGGAGTCCCTCCTGGGCCCTGCTGAGGACCTTTACGCTCCCATCCTTTACACGACTGCAGAAAGGCATTTCCTGCTCTCTCCAAAGTATTTCCTGTATTCACAATCCCAAGGCCAGGCTTTTCCCATGTTTACTTCCCAGCCATGTCAGTGTCTGTGCCTTGTTCCAAGCAGTTGGTGCTGCTTGCCCCTCATCTGGGAACTGCTGCAGTGTCACTTTGAAAAGAGAGTTTTCTGTAGCAGTGCTGGAACCTGAGTGATTTATCTACCTACCAACTTAATCTGTATTCCTTTCTTACTGCATGTCTTTAGATGTTTCGAGTTGTTAACTCTTAGCAAATATCCCAAATTGAAAGAATCTTCCCTCATGGTTTTGTTTGGAACTTGCAGGGCAAGAAAGTGTTTGAAAGAATGAACAGTCTGACGTTTAAGAAGTCAAAAGACATGAGAGCCAAACTTGAAGAAGCAATTTTGGGCAGCATAGGGGCAAGGCAGGAAATGGTCCGAAGAAGTAGAGGACAGCTGGGTAAGTAAAGGAGTCCTGTGTGCCATCCCTTTTTTCCAAAAGCTGCTCCTCCCATCCCCAACAATTATTTGCACCCATCTGTGATGTGGGATACAAAGAGGCCCCTAGGAAAGCTGATTTGCAGCATCCTTCCCTGGGTCTGCAAAATCTCTACACTTCTGCAAAATTGCAGACAATTTATTTGTTACTTGATTGCCTTTTTAAGTGAAATCACATCTCATTTAGGGGGTGTTCTTGCCTTAATTTTTTCCAGTGGAGCATCTTCTAGAGTGTCCTGTTCAAGGATCAGAGAGGAAAACAAACTGCCTTTTTAAGTGAAATCACATCTCATTTAGGGGGTGTTCTTGCCTTAATTTTTTCCAGTGGAGCATCTTCTAGAGTGTCCTGTTCAAGGATCAGAGAGGAAAACAAACTGCCTGATCTTGCTCTGACATTTCTGCTGATTTAAGGAGACTTGAAGTAGCTGTAGTTGGGCTAACAGGCACCTTCTGATGATTTTTACTGTTTGTAAAATGCAGTAATTTTTATGAACACCCAAAATTCAAAGGTTGGCCCAGGGGTTAGGATAAGAATCAGAGCTGTGGTCTTGTCTCCTGCTCTGCCACACAAGCCTGTCATTGTGGGTGGGTAGGTAGTTTAGAGCCATAATTAAGGAATCACTTCAGAGATAGGAACCTTTGTTTTTTTCTTAATGTGACCAGATCAATTTTATTACTTGAAATTCCCCTGCCCTCTCTGCAATCAGAATAAAAGACTGTGAGGTGGAAAAGGGGGTCCTGGCACCACCCTGAGAACATTCCTGGGTGCCAGCTGGGGACAGCAGTGTTGGAATGCTGAGGGTTGGCACACTCAGGCTCCTTGTGCAGTCCAAGGAAGGGACTCCTGTCACCAGTGAGTGTCTCAGCTGCCTGTCTGTGTCTCATGGCACTCAGCAGTGACAGAGTTAGGGCCATGTAAACATCCTGGGTGAGTGCCACAGAGCCTCAGGCTCTAGAAAACCATCTTTTTTGCCACCTGCCACTTGTGAGCAGATCTGGAGCTGCTGCTCGTGCAGCAGAAATGAGCATCAGCTGACTGCTGTTGTTTTGCTGTTACCCTGCAGAGAGGAGCCCTTCTGGGAGTGCCTTTGGAAGTCAAGAGAATCTGAGATGGAGAAAGGATATGACTCACTGGCGGCAGAACACAGAGAAGCTTGACAAGTAACTCTGCCTCCTCCTTCTGCTCTACCTGTGTGCCAGGGCCTGTGAGAGCAGGGTCTCCCTCCCCACAGAAGGTCACTGCCAATTTTAGCCTTGCAGCCCATGTGCCAGCAGGTTTGAGCCCTCAGAGGCACAGGGCTGGCATTGCAACAAGAAAAAAAAAGCAAACAGCTTTTACTCCGACACAGCCCCCCCAGCTCTTTGCCTTTCCATTGCCCCTTGCTTCCTTAGACTTCCAAATCAGATTTAAAGAGATTTACACAATCCATTACTATCTTAAAACCCTGCCCTAAGCTGTAATTTAGAGGGAAGATCCATTAAGAGTTTCCACAGATAGCGTTTATATCTCATGTCATATTTCCTTTATTCCATAAGAGCATTCTGGAGTTCTCAAAATCGCTTTCCTTTCCTGTCCTAATCCATCACTTTGATTGTTTTTCCACATGTGCTGTGCTTTTAGAAGCCACAAACCAGCCAGGTACTGTAGCATTGGTGTGCAGTTCTTATAAATTGCCATTTTGTACATCTGCAGACTCAATCATCACAGCGTTGTTTGTGATGCTTGGCAGAACTTCTCAGTGTGTGTGTGCAACTGACTGGAATGAGCTCTTTTGGCTTATTACACCCATTTCCCTGAAAATTCCCCTCTCTTGGTGTGGTTTAATCCAGAGGGCTCAGGAGTTGTGTTTGAGCTTTGCTGTGCACGTTTTCTGTCTCCTCAAATTGCATCCTGCGGTCTCCATCCTCCCGGCAAAAGAATTGCTCCTTATCCTAGGGAAGCAATCTCAGCCCAAGGGAAGCACTGAAGAAACTGAGGAATGGGGTCCTCAGAGCCCAGATGGAGATCAGGCCAAATTTTAGCCTTGCAGACACTGACTCTTCCTGGAGTAGAAAGCAATTCTTCACAGCCTTTAGTTGTTTTGTCCCACACAAAAGTGTAATTTCTCCTTATGACAAGTAGTGGCTTTTTGTCCAAGGCTGCAGTCCTGTTGAGTCATTGGGAAAGCCAAATGAGCAGGGTATTTGAACCTGCTGATGAAGAGATGTAGATATAAATTCCAGAGTCACACCGGGTTAAAATTTGGCCTGAAAGACTCATCAGTTCACTGCCAGTGCTGGGTCTGAGCCCTGTCCTTCCCAGAAGGACCTCAAGTACACATTTAACAGCTGTGGAATTCCTTGATGGTCAAAGGATGGTGTCTCACTTCAAAATGAGCTGCTTAGATAAAGCTCTGTAGAGCTGCTTTCTAACCCCTGCTTGCTGTGGCTGGGTCTGCTGTGTCCTGTGTGTGTAGGTAGAGCCTGGCCCTTTGAAACCCCATAAACAAGATTTTTCACTGCAAGAGCTGTGCACAGCTGGCAGCTGCTGCCATTTTATGCAGATAGTATTATTTTATGTGAGGCCAGGTCCCAAAACTTCCTGTCCTGGAGATGTTGGGGGTGTGAGCCATTTCCCAGAGGATGTGGAGTGTGGCAGGGAAGGGCTGCTGCAATACAGCTCCAAGAGCCAAATCTTTTCTCCCTGTTTTTTGTGTATTTTCCTGGGATTTCGATCACCCTCCTGCTGAGATTTGGCCTGGCACGAGTCTGTCAGAGATGGCACCTGTGGCAGGGGCAGGCCAGGGTTGGGCTCTTTCATTACACCACTGGCTCTCTGCCCAGTGCAGCTGGTGTCACTGGAAGGGGCTGGTTGTGCAGAATTCCTGGAGCCACAGGTGTGGATGGGTGTCTGGACTTCGCAAGGCTTTCCAGGAAAGCCAGTGCCTGGCATTGGAGCAACAAAACCGTGTCCTTCCCCTCAGGGAGGAAGTTGTGCTTCAGGGATTGAATGCAGTGTAGCTTGGAGAGATAAGATTGCAGCCTGGCAGGCTGCTCTGTGCTGCTCCCAGTGCAGGTTCCCAGCTCGTGCAGCACCACCGTGTGTCCACAGCCTGCAGCATAAAGCCACGTGTCCTGTTCCTGGTTGTGCTGTCGCATGCCTAGCGATGCTGCTGAGCCACTTTGGAGTTGGACTGGGCTTCTAAACCGTTGTTGTGTTCCTGGGAGAGTAGTGAAGTGTCAGAGAGCAGTGTGGGCTCTCCCAGCATGATGAACATGAAGCCTCTGTAAGCCTGTACTTGTAAAAAACTGAGTTTTCCACCCTGTCCTCTCAGGGGGTGCATTGAAATATCCTCGTAGTGTTGTCCAGTGATAAATATACAAACTGTAACTGGGAGTTTCCTGGTAGTGAGAGAACATTTTTGACTGGAAAATATGTAGGTCTGCTCCTTAATCAGGAAGTAATTTTACTGCTTTGTTTTTTCTGATCAGGTCAAGGGCAGAGATAGAACATGAGGCACTCATCGATGGGAATCTTGCAACAGAAGCCAACCTGATAATTTTGGATACTCTAGAGATAGTTGTACAGGTGAGGTTGATAAGAAAATGGAGATGTAATGGCATTGCAGCCACCTGGCCAGGCAGCACTTTGTTAAACAAAACTGCCTCAGTGCTGAGAGAGCTGTTCAGCTGCAGCTGGTGATGCCTCTCCTAATCCCATCCTGGAACCATCTGGTTTTACACTGCAATACCTTCCATTGGTCTTGAAATTGAGAATTTGAAGATTCTGTCCTCCTTGTAGTATAAGAAATAGTTATTCAGGAATGAACTGTAAAAATCTCCAAAGCTTGCCCTATTCCTCCAGTTCTTCCCAAACCTGCCTCAAATCACTGAGTTCCAGGTCAGCCTCCTGGACCTGTACTCGCTTTGTCCCCTGATTTGTGTACAAATGAACCTGGGCACAGGCTGGGAGCAGGCAGGACCATGCTTCCCAAATCCACCTCTGATCTGCAGAGACACCCAGGAATCCCAAGGATTGTACTTCGTGCCTGAATAACCCAGCTAGAGCCCAGCTATGGGCTTTCCCTCTAGCAGAACAATGTCCCCAAAGGTCAGAGCCTCACTGGGGACAAGGAATCCCCATTCCACCTGCTTCATCCATGAATCAGGTGTTCCTCTCCTGGGGGTTGGCTCACAATGGGGCTGTTTGGCAGGCCCAGCTCAGTGGGTAATTTCCCCACGCAAAGGGCTTTTGGTCAGAGCTGTTTGCTCTCTCCCACACCACAGGCACACAGGAGGTTCCTTCTTCTCATGGAATCTTGGCTTTTCTTTGCAGACCGTGTCCGTGACGGAGTCCAAGGAGAGCATCCTCGGCGGGGTGCTCAAAGTGCTGCTGCACAGCATGGCCTGCAACCAAAGTGCCCTTTACCTCCAGCACTGCTTTGCCACTCAGAGAGCTTTGGTCTCAAAGGTGAATCCCCTGTGGGGGCTGAAATCCACCCTGAGCAGCACTGAGGGAGGAAGGTGCCGTTTCTTCCTTTGTATGGGGTCACTTCCCCAAGCAATTATTCTTTTGGGCAGTATTAATTTTCAGGCAGCGTAGCCTGGCCTGGTTTTCATGGGGCAGTACCTGCATTTCTGCATTTTGGGGCTGGCTGCACCAAAAAGTGCAGCTCACACACCATGGATGGGGTGTGGGTTCCTGCTGCCTGCTGAGTGGGAAGAGGCACCTGCTCAGTGGGGAGCTCAAGGCACAGGTGGGGTTTTAGCTGGACAAATCTCACTTTAAATGGATTTGTTCCCCAGTTTCTGTAGGTGTGCTGCGAGAAGCTCGAAGTTTTTAGCCTGAGTTTTTGGGAGTGATGTAAATCAGTGTGAGGGTGTAGATGTGTGAGGAGCAAGTTGGAGGGGAAGGTAAAATGAGTTGCCTTCCAGTGCTGCCAGTTTTGCCTTACTTAAAGTGATTCAAATGAGCATCATTCCCCTCAAAACAGAGGGATTGGGCTCCCTCTCATTCCTGTGCACCCTCACTGCTGCCTGTTTGTCCGAGTGCTCATTCCTGCCTGTCTCATTTCCTCCCCTGCTCTTTTCCAGTTCCCTGAGCTGCTGTTTGAGGAGGAGACAGAGCAATGTGCAGACCTGTGCCTGAGGCTCCTGAGGCACTGCAGCAGCAGCATTGGCCCCATCAGGTCCCACGCCAGTGCCTCCCTGTACCTCCTCATGCGGCAGAACTTCGAGATCGGGAACGTGAGTCCTGCTGCTCTTCACTGGCTTATTGCAGATAAGGGGTTGGGGGCTGCTGGCTTTGGGTTCAGTCCCCCACAGAACTGGGGGACACCCTGGTTCTGGGCCGGGGACTGTGAGGGCGTTGACAGCAGCAAAGATAGCAGGATTTCAGTTTTTGGGCTTGACCAAACCAAGAGCAAGTGGGATCCAGGACATTTCATGAGAGCATCATCCTGCTCAGGGTGTGTGAGAGAAGACCATGTGGAAACAGACAACACTAATATTTTTGCAGGATAACCTTTATCTGGAACTAAGTAATCATCAGATTATGAAGTTTGGCAGCACCAGGTTTATTCTAATCACAACTCTGAGACAACCCTTCTTGCAAAACTTCAGTTTTCTCTGTCAGGTCAGGAGGAGGGTGCCATGACCAAAGCACTGGTATTGCACTGTCTCCAGGCTGCTGAAATGTCATAACACCATCTCTGTTGCAGAACTTTGCCAGAGTGAAGATGCAGGTGACCATGTCCCTCTCGTCCCTGGTGGGGACATCCCAGAACTTCAATGAAGAATTTCTGCGGCGCTCCCTCAAGACTATTCTGACATATGCTGAAGAAGATCTGGAACTTAGGGAGACAACATTTCCTGACCAGGTAAAAGACATAAGCCACAAGACAGGTAATATGTGATTCTTTAACAGGCTGTGCCTAAACCTCCATCCAGAACTGGAATTTGCATGCATTCCCTGAAAAGGGTTTTGGTTTTTTAATCATCTAATCACATAAAACTCAGGTCTTTGATTAGTTTTGACAAGATGCAAACACACAAAGATTCAGAGTGACTGTGTTCCTCACATAACAACATGTAGCTCAATTCCCATTGCCAGTTCTTTACAACAGCTTATTTTTCACAGGTCCAGGATTTAGTGTTCAACCTCCATATGATCCTGTCGGACACAGTTAAAATGAAAGAGCACCAGGAAGATCCAGAAATGCTGATTGACCTGATGTACAGGTAGAGTTGGCACTGTAGGGACAGGAGATGTCAGTTCTCCACGTGGATTTGGGCTCAGATGCTGCACATTTGGGCACTTGCAGGACTTGATTTTGGAGCAGTTTTGGGTCTCACGGCTCACAGAGCAATATGTGCCTGTCTGTTGTGTTTGAATGTGGTGCTGAGAGGTTTTGTTTGGCATTTAGGCAGCTTATCTTGGATAAAAGTAGTTTTCATTCCCCAGCCATCCCTGGAAATCTCATCTTCCACCTGAGCAGAGAACTTCTCCCTGCTTGCTTCAGAGAAAACTTTGGGATCTTCCAGGACCTGCTTGCCCCAAAGGCTTTTTGGTAGTACATCCGGTGGTGTCCATATGCAAAAGATATTTCAGAGCCAAGTTAAGCTCCCAAGTGCCAAATGTCATGGTGCTGTCTGCACAAATGGCCCTGAAGGCTTCTTAGTGGTCAGCAGAGGTTTTGTTGTAGGGAGCCAGGCAGGTGTGCTCTGATTGTCCCACACCTTTGGATTGCTGCCAGCCTCAGGTGGAACATGGGCTTTGGTCAAGAGCTTCAGCATCACCCACTGCTCACCCACCACTACCTGGCTCAAAAATCTCTAGTTCAGGGTGACTTCCCATCTCCACAGCTTCTTGTCTCAGGAACTTCCAGACGGCACTAAGAGGGGTTGCTGTTAAAGCAGAAGCGAGTAAATACAGTGTGAAAAAACCGTGCTGAAGGGCTGTGCTGGTTCAGAAGGAAGGGGCATGGAATCACAGAGGTTTTCTCTCCCTTTAGGATTGCCAAGGGCTACCAGAACTCCCCCGACCTGCGGCTGACGTGGCTGCAGAACATGGCAGGGAAACATTCCGAGAGGAGCAACCACGCCGAGTCCGCCCAGTGCCTGGTGCACTCTGCAGCCCTGGTGGCCGAGTACCTGAGCATGCTGGAGGACAGGAAATACCTCCCTGTGGGCTGTGTGACATTTCAGGTGGGCATTATCCTCTCTAAGGGGTTTTAGGGCTTTGCTGCTGGGGTACAGAGTGTTTCCATGTGCTGGGAGTTCTGTGCCTACATCCTCAAACCGCGCTCGCTGTTTGTTGCATGAATGGAGTGCTGCTCTGTGAGAATAGAAATGTGTGTTTTATACACGTGCTCCACAAAAGTAGATGTATTTTATATATACACTGCAAAAATGGAAATATTTTACATAGATACTCTGCAAAAATAGAAAGCTATATTTTACGTATATAGTCTACAAAAGTAGAAAGCTATATTTTAGATATATATACTCTACAAAAATAGAAAGCTACCTCTATGGAAATTCCAGGATTTGACTGAAAATCAGCTGCCTTTCAAAGTATTGAAAGTGTTAAGTGTTGTTTAAATTGAGTAAATGTATTTTTATCTCTTATGTCTCCCCAGAACATATCTTCCAATGTTTTGGAAGAGTCAGCAGTTTCTGATGATGTTGTGTCCCCAGATGAAGAAGGAATCTGTTCTGGGAAGTATTTTACAGAAGCTGGTCTGGTGGGATTGCTCGAACAGGCTGCAGCATCTTTCTCCATGGTAGAAGACTTTCATTTCTTTACCTCCCTTCTCCAGCAACCTCACACTGCTGGGCAGTAGGAAGGAAAATGTTTTCTCTCTGAGTGTATAATTCTATTGTAAATGCTTAATTTGCATGGAGCAATTGGAGTTTTAATTGTTTAAGACAGCCTGGTTTGCCCTCTGGAGTAAACCAAGGAAAACAAGTGAATTAATTCCCGCTACAAAACATGAAGTGTCGTTCAGTGGGCTTAAGCAAAAGCAGCAATAAATCCAGGATGAAAACCTGGAATTCCTGCTAAGCCGCTCTATGCAGTGACTGCCCATGTTGGGCTGGACCCACTCCATGAGAGAGATCCTGAGGATCTTCCAAAGTCCATCTCTCCTGGAGTGCCAGAAGTGCATGCAGAAGTAACATGGGCTGAAGATGTGCTGAACAGAAAAAGCTGAAATGTGCACTCAAGCTTTTACATATTTAATTCCCACAGATTTGGTTAGGATCCTGTTTAGCTTGTTTTGCTCTTGTACCTCTATCCATCCAAAACATGCCAGGATTGGTTATGTTAGTGTTCCTAATTACTGACAGCAAGGTGTAATGCACCAGGCTCTTGATTTCAGGGGCGACTGAGGATTTTATTCCATTTATCTCTGGGTACATTTTAAGAAAAGATGTGATTATCCCACAGTGTCACCTTTTCGTTTTACAGTTTTATCGTTTGAATGCTGTGTGTGTGATCCTGGCTGTTGAATTGATGGAGCAATCTGATGGGCCTTGTTTTTGTAGGCTGGCATGTATGAAGCAGTTAATGAGGTTTACAAAGTCCTTATTCCTATTCATGAAGCCAACAGAGATGCCAAGAAGTTGTCTACTATTCATGGTAAACTGCAGGAAGCATTCAGCAAGATTGTTCACCAGGTAATGGTTTGAATTTTCAGCTGCAGGGTGAATTGTGAAGAAACTTCAAATACTTAGTGCAAGGAAAATGAAAAACCATTATTCTCAGAATCCAGGGGAATTGTCAAAGGATGATCCACAGTAAATACAAGGATCATTAACAGGTTTTTTCTCTGGAATTTAACACGAGAGAGCATCATGTACCAAGACTATCCAAGAGTAAAAAATTCCAGTTTATCCTATCAGATATTCTTTTAAACTTTGTGTTTTGCATGCTGGGAAAACCCACTGTACCTTGCCTTTAGCCTGGCAGGTAGCATCCAGAAATGCTGGGGGGTTTCTTTGTTCATGTGGTGGTTGAAGAATTGAAGGAACCTTTCCAAACTTGGATGGTGCAGAAGCCACCAGCTTAAGGGCTGGTGAGGGCCTGGCTGTGCTGGGCCAGAGGAGGCTGCTTTGGATGCATGATGACTTAGAACCATTGAAACCATTGCAGGCTTATTGCTGGTCATGTTTTGGCCTTTGAAACTCTATTTTTTTTGGTTTCTGTGACATGCCCTTTTTACTTTTTATCACACAGAGTACTGGCTGGGAGGTAGGTAACTCCATCTTAGTTAGCAAAGAACACTAATTGAGTTTCCAGATGACTCACGCCAACGCTTGCCCACATGTGCTAGTTGTGGGTGTTTCTGTTGCTGTCTGCTGTTTAAAACAATTCATTAACCAAAGAAATCCCAATAAACCGTGGTTGTAGTAGGAATTTCTTCATAAGCAGCTGTAGGTAGTGCATGGATGCTGACGTGTTCCACTAATGAGGTTCTTTGGTGAATGAGCCACTGTATCATCACTAGTTTGTTTTTACAATTTGTTTATATTTCTTTCCATCAGCATTGACACAGAAAATCATCCCTCCATACCATGTTTTCACCCCACCCACAGGGGTCGATTTAAGCACCAATGCTCAGAGGTACCAAACACGAACCTGGTTTGCTGCAGGTGCACCTTTGGTCTCAGAGGAGAAACTGCTTCCTTCTGTTCTCAGTCAATTTGTGTAGGGGTTTATCTGGCAGTGAAAGGGCTCAGTTGTGTTAACTGGGGCCAGTTTTGCTGCCTGGGCTTTTGAGGAGGCTGTCTGCTCACAGTTCTGCAACACACACCGCGAGAACCACGCTTCTGGGTTAAAAATGGACAAAGCAATTGATTAATCTGCAGGAGCCACTTTGACTCCAACCCTGCACAGTGGGTGCAGGAGCATGGAGAAGTCTCAGAAAGCACTAAAAAGCTCTGTGAATGTGATCTAATTTGTTTAGGCTTCATCTTTCCAGTTTATTTTTGCTTTTCAATGGATCAGGCAGCTCGTTTGGGGCCACCTCGCTCCAGGTTTCCACCACACATTTACTGAACTGAGGCTGAGACAAAAAAACCTTTGGTGTTGTGGGACATAATTTGGGCCGGTGATATCTGAATGTCGGTTTCAATTCCAGCCTAGCAAAAAAAGGAAGTGGAACAGCTTAAAATAAACCCTGACACTTCAGGGCTGGCCCTGGAAGTTGTCCCCTTGTCCCCATGGAAGGTCCAGGCAGACAGAGCCCAGCAGAGAACCCGTGCTGGGTGTGGAAATGATGTAAATGTGTCCAAGCCAACAAGGCCTGTGAGCATCTATTTTATTATTCTGCCCCTAAATCGACCCCTGGAGAGACTCCTGCCATTGGTTATGATTCTAACACCACCTGGTCATGTTTTACTGCATGGTAAAAGACACCGTGGGTTCAGCTCTCGTCTGTCATCGTGCTCCTTCATTGCCACACTTTTTCTGACCTTTGTGCTTTGTAGCTTTCAGGTTTGTTGCATGTTTTGCCGTTTTTTTTCCCCCCCCTATTTTAAATATTTTAATGGATGCTCGCCCCTTTTTTTTTTTTTTTTTAATTTTAAGATTTATTTGCTGCCAATTTGCTGCTTGTTTGTTTGATGGAATTTCCCTAATTAAATACTTTCTGTTTTCTCCTCTATCGCCCTGGTTGCTGACCCTCCTCCCCACTCTTACTATTGTCTGTTGTGGTAAGTTCCTACTTGTGGAATTTTTTTTCCCTTTCTCTGCCCCTTTTCCCCCTACCTCCCCTTTTTGTTTTTGTTTTTTTTTTGGTTTTTTTTTTTTTTTTTTTGTTT